>JAIUZE010024725.1:994-39471 GCA_022085475.1 Heliosperma pusillum | reverse complement strand
TTAGCATCTACCCCCTCCCCTCTAGTGCGTGTTTCCTTCTCTCCTCTCTTTGATTGACTTGAATTGCACCGTTAACTTGTAAATTGTTTTTTTTTGTTGTGTTAGTTGGCCTCGGTAACATTGGAGGCGGGTGTCCATCCCATCGGACACCAATCTTTTGCTCTTTCATGGAAAATCCAAATTGACAAACAACATTCATTGCATCTAGATAATTCTCATGCATCACGTAGTTGCACATGTAGGTGCCATTTTTGGAATTTCCCGTGGTAGGTACCCCCATGAGGAGCATTGCATTTATGCACATTACCGCCGCGACGAGACTCTGATATGGCACACCTAGTTTTCCTTTTTATCTGGACTTTCCTGTGGGAAGTACCCCCATGAGGGGCATTGCATTTATGCACATTACCACCGAAACGAGACTCTAGATTAGCATATAGTTTAGCTTGCATTCAATTTGATCATGCACTTTGTTTTATATCACTTTGCATTTAGTTTTAGGAATATTGATTAGTTCATGCATTTCATATAGAATTAGTTCATTTGCATAACTAACCCTCTTGTATATATTGTTTTTATTGTGAACATTTCCCAAACATCAAAACCCAAAAACAACTTTTTATTTTTCAAAATATTTAAAAAAATACAAAAACATGTTCTTTTCCTTTTAGAAAACCATTCAAAAATCCAAAAACATGTCTTATTAGGGACAATGTATGTTCCTATGTGGGGGATAGGGAATTATTTTGATAATTTGAAAAAATCCCAAAAACATGTTTTATTTTGCATTTAAAATCATTCAAAAATCCAAAAAAATCGAAAAAAGTTTGAAAAATCCTAAAAATTAGCTTGTTTATATCTTAGTTTGTATATATGCATTGTTTCTTCTTTTAACCTCCATACATAGGTCAGCTACACATCGCTTAAGAGACTTATAGAAGGGATTAAGAAGACCGCCATGGTATGATCATTCTTATTCCTTCCCCTTCTTTCTTTCTTTACTTCTTATCACATGAGGAGTTTGGTGGAATTGTTGATGATCGTGATGTTGATTTTGATGAATTGGCGGTTGTGTGACTTATGTGCTGTTAGGGGGTTTTATTAGATTAATTGTCACGTAGTTCACTAGAGCATTTGCATTAGTTTGTATATATGTTGCTTAATTCTAGATCATGGCATATAGTTGCATTTAGGAGAACTTTTTAAAATGCCTAATTTGGAAATTGAACAAGCTTGGATTTTGAAACACCTTTTAATGTGTATTTTTAGTATAATTTTCGCACCGTTTCCTAGAGCCTAGTCAAGGGCTTGCATTTACCATCTTGACCACCCCCATGGCGTGATAATTCCTTGGTGAACGCTTTCCTAGGTGACTCTCAAGGCCGTGTAGTTGTCTAATCATCACATTTCACTACACTTGACCAAAAGGAAATTTTTCCATCACAAGTCCAAAAATTGAGTTCAAACATAATCGAAAAGAAAAGCTTGAAATTTTGCATATCTTTGCCTTAGTCCTAGCTTAGGGAGTGCATATGGAGACTTCTAGGCTCTTCTAGAGTACCCTCACTACATATGGGGTCGCTCTCGTTGTCGCTACGGCGAGGATTTGCATATTGTTGGTCTCCGTCGCACACCTTTTGCTAGGCTACCTTGCTATCTAGAGGCACCCAAATCAAGCAAAAATCAAAGACAAAAAGAAAAAGATATCACAAAAACAAAAAGAAGAAGAAAAGAAATCAAATAAGAACTCAAACATCTCGTTTCCTTACCTTTTTGATGATTACTCATACGTTACACGGCTAAGAGGGGACGACCCTTTCTTTCATTTAGGTGAGAGGCGGAATTCCGATCCTACAGTGTCTTCTAACACCATGGGGCCCTCACTTTCCATCCTGCCTTATCACCCTAGACAAAGTTTTCTAGTGAACGTGAACGAATATACTAGTTTTACACAATAAAGAGGTGATTCATTTCTATCTTTCTAGGCCTAGTTCTTTGTAAATCTAGTAAGTACATAGGAATTTGCATGCTTGAAATTTTTCCATTTTAGATGAATCCCGGCACATGGATGAGGCATGTTGCCACTTGCTTTTGTAGATGCATTCTCATATGTTTTGTGTGCTTTATTGCCTAGAATGCATCGGAGTTTTGGCAAGACCCCACTTGCCTTGCAAGAAGGTATCCTACCTCATGGATACCTTGTTGTGAGTTGAAGGGACGGAGTAAGGCCCGTTAATTGCCTTGTATCGGTTAGATTTTTAGCATAGTTAAATAAGGGTCGTGACTTTGTTCATCCTTACTCGGGACGAGTAAGGGTTTGGTTTGGGGAGATTTGATATAGTGTCATTTCACCCTACTTTTCCACCCCTTTTTGCCTCGTTTTGCTTGCCTTTAACGCTCACTAAGAGCGTTTCTACGTGTTTTACCTTCTTCTAGCATATATCTCGCTTTTATCGTGTTTTTTGTAGGTAAACTGTCATTTGGGGCGAGTTCTACCCAATTTTGATCGGCAAAAGAGAAGGTACATCACACTGAGGGCCCACGGCATGTCCTATGGGACCCCACATACCATTGGGGGTCCTACTTGGCATACCCGAGTCATCCCGAGTCAAGGCGAGCTAAACCGAGAGAAGTTGACAAAGTTATATCAAGGGAACAAGGAGGAAAGACCTTTCACGGGCGTGAAGTACATCTCACACTCGTGAGATTCCTTCCAAATAATGATGATTTTCGAGCAACAAAGTTCACGGTCGTGAAACACAGCTCACGGTCGTGAAACACAACTCACGGTCGTGAAACACAGTTCACAGTCGTGAAACTCAGCTCGCGGTCGTGAAACAACTCGTGGTCGTGAAACATGTTTCACGGTCGTGACTTAGTTGGGAATTTTGGACATGCTACTGCCACATATCTCACGACCATGACTTGCATCTCACGGTCGTGAAACCCTTGTCACGGTAGTGAGACGCCTTTCACGGTCGTGACTCTTTCAGCCCACTTAGTCTTTCGAAGCCCATCTTTCCTCCATTTTGTAAACCTATAAATAGATCCTCTTGTGTAATTAGAGGGCACGAAACCCTAGACTCAAAATTAGTTAGATTATATTAGATTAGTCCTCCTAATTAGTTTAATCTTATCTCAATTACTCTTTAATTAGTTTTAGATCTAGTCATGTAATTGGATTTCTTGGTTTTGTACTTGAAGATTGGTGACAAAGTCTTCTCCTTTATTCAAGATTTCCTCTTTTATTGTTCATTTTTTGCCTTAATTAGTTGGTATATCTTCTATTCCCTTTTCATATACTTGCTAATCTTGTCATTTCATTACATGTTTTGTTTCCTTCTTATCATTATGTCTTGTCTTAGTTTTATATCTTATTCTTCCATATTCCTCATGTTAAGTAGTGAGTAGTGATTAATCTAGGGTTAGTGGGGGATAATGGGTTTTAATGAGGGTTAATCTTTGTTTGTTGGGTTGATTTGTTGTTTAATTGTCTTTCTTCCAACTTATGCATACCACATGTTTGATGAAATGCTTGCTTGACAAACTTGCATGATTCATGTTTATTATACATTTCCGTAAGATCGATAGCCTCGGAATATGTTAGGATTTGCATATATTTGGTATATCGACCTTGTGTACGCGAGAGCTAGCTTGGTTCGGTATATGGGAGGGATTGTAAGATCGAGAGCCTCAATCCACCGCGCCCAAGTTTGACTACCCATTAACTATGAACCCGACTCACTAGAACCCAAATTACCCATTTGAACTCACCAATCCTAGACTTTCCTTTTATTGCTTGTTATTTGATTATCTTAGTTTTGTATTACTTTCCTACTTATTTGCATTTACTCAATGTTCTTAGATTAGTTTCAAATCCACTTCTATATCGTGACACCCCTTAAGCATTGCTAGTCTAGACTTTGCATATCGAATACCAACCGTCCCTGTGGACCGACCTTGACTTTCCACCGTGCTAAGTCGTGCTAAGTATTTTGACACGCGTCGTTTCGATGTGTCAAACGATAATTATAACAAGACTTAGCACAGTGGCAAGTCAAGGTCGGTCCACAGGGACGGTGGGTATTCGATATGCAAAGTATAAACTAGCAATGCTTAAGGGGTGTCACGATATAGAAGTGGATTTGAAACTAATCTAAGAACATTGAGTAAATGCAAATAAGTAGGAAAGTAAGACAAAACTAAGATAATCAAATAACAAGCAATAAAAGGAAAGTCTAGGATTGGTGGACTCAAATGGGTAATTTGGGTTCTAGTGAGTCGGGTTCATAGTTAATGGGTAGTCAAACTTGGGCGTGGTGGATTGAGGCTCTCGATCTTACAATCCCTCCCATATACCGAACCAAGCTAGCTCTCGCGTACACAAGGTCGATATACCAACTATATGCAAATCCTAACATATTCCGAGGCTATCGATCTTACGAAAATGTATAATAAACATGAATCACGTAAGTTTGTCAAGCAAGCATTTCATCAAACATGTGGTATGCATAAGTTGAAAGAAAGACAATTAATCAACAAATCAACCCAACAAACAAAGATTAACCCTCATTAAAACCCATTATCCCCCACTAACCCTAGATTAATCACTATTCACTACTTAACATGAGGAATATGAAAGAATAAGATATAAAACTAAGACAAGACATAATGATAAGAAGGAAACAAAACATGTAATGAAATGACAAGATTAGCAAGTATATGAAAAGAGAATAGAAGATATACCAACTAATTAAGGCAAAAGATGAACAATAAAAGAGGAAATCTTGAATAAGGGAGAAGACTTTGTCACCAATCTTGAAGTACAAAACCAAGAAATCCAATTACATGACTAGATCTAAAACTAATTAAAGAGTAATTGAGATAAGATTAAACTAATTAGGAGGACTAATCTAATATAATCTAACTAATTTTGAGTCTAGGGTTTCGTGCCCTCTAATTACACAAGAGGATCTATTTATAGGTTTACAAAATGGAGGAAAGATGGGTGATGCGTGTATTTTATATAGACTTTTTAGTCCATTTATGCACGCATTTCTATGAAATTTGGGTGATATTATATCACCATATGCCCCTATTTGGCTACTTTGTACTTTCATTACCATTTTGTAGGTACAAGCTGCATAGTAGCAGAGACCGAGCCAAAACAGTCCACTTTGCATGCAATTTGGAGAATGGAAGGATCGGGACAGGAGCTCTTGCATGGAGAAACGTGAAACCATTCACTATCAAGCCCAAAGTCATGATTCACACTATGTACTATGCCAGAAGACCTCGATCGACTATGCATTTGGTCGATCGAGGTGAGTTGAAGCCAGAAGAACTCGATCGAGCTACATCCTTTGCTCAATCGAGTAGGAGCTATTTACCAGTTGGTCGATCGAGTAGAAGTTGTACTCGATCGAATTATTTCTATGAATAAAAGCCTCGATCGAAGGGTTCTTTCTTTCGCTTCGATCGAGTGGATCCTATCACGGGCTTTAAGTCCATAGCTTAATTAGGGTTTAGAGTCGTGTTAGACATTATATATGACTCTTATTTACGTCATTAGGATTTTATTCAGTTATTATTATTCAGTTATTATCATTCAGTAATTAGCAGACATTAATCTTTCATTAGTTTCTGAACTTTTAATCTTTAGTTTTCATTCGGGTTATTCGACGTGGATTTGTTCTTTACGCCGGATTGCTAAGATTGTAAACTACTTTCTCTCTTTTACTCTTACCTTTATTTTAATCTTAATCACTGCTTACCTTTCTTAACTGCTGTGTTGTTATTGTTTATGCTTGTTAATTACGATTTTATTATGTCTATCGTCATATGTTCAATCGTCTTTGTTAGCATCGTTAATAACATGAGTAACTAATTCTCTTGTATGTTGGGATGAGGGAAACTGTAGTAGAAGCATGTTAGGATAGATTATTTTAGTTAGTCTTGAATATGAGAATCATTCTAAGCAATTTAATTGAGGTTTAGTCGAATGAGTGCACGCAGGAGACTGGCTAGGTAGTTAACCCCGACCTGGATCGAAAGATTGGAAGGGAAAGGCTTGCTTAGAATTGATAGGTGACTCCTAAGAGGGCGAAAGTTAATTAGGAAAATCCCTAGGGTGGTTTGAGACCGAAAGGACAAAACCATTGCTCTTCTCATTGATAGATTGACTGACTTAGTTGACCCGTAGATGCCAATTTTGCAGTGGACCGAATCCTAGCATATTTGTCTCTTATCTGATTTATTTCATATTAATCTCTATCTTTAGTTCTCTTCCTTTAATCTTATTTAGGTTAGTCAAAACCTTTTTAAAACCCCCCAGATTGTTACTGACAGATTTAGATTTCAGTTAGTTAGTTTCCTCCCTGTGGAGATCGACCCTACTTCCGCTATCTTCTTAGTTAGTAGACTTAGGTTTTATTTTTGGTGTATAACGACACGCATCAAATTTTGGCGCCGTTGCCGGGGAGGCAATTTAATTTTCTGTTTATTTATTTCTGTCTCGTCTTAAGGAATTAGACTGTTCTTATCTTTTTCTCTCTATAGTTGTGTATGCGCAGATCCCAAAGGCTCGAATTAGTGGAAGCTGATCCGGAGTCTGAAAGAACCTTCTTACGCAGAAAGAGAGGGTTAGATAAGACTATTCAGGAGGAAGACTTGAGTACTTCTGAATCCGTCTTCGACAGTTTCATTTTCGAGGAAGATTCAACTGTTGAGACTACCATTCCAGCAAAGATGCCTAACATTGCTAGTCACTCTGAGCCCACAGCTGCATGCATACCCCAAGGATTCAAACTTACAACGGACGAAGATGGAACTTCTTTCGATCTTCGTCCGTCTTATATCAAGCTTGTGCAGCAGGATAAGTATAGTCGTGTGGCTGGGGAGGATCCGAGGAAGCATATGGAGACCTTTGCTGACTACTGTTCTTCTATTCCGGTTTCTAAAGGGGTGACAGCTAGACCTGGCAAATGGGTCAAACGGGTCGGGTTTGGGTCGGGTCAATATGGGTCGGGTCATCTCGGGTTTGCTCAATCTTTTGGGTCGGGTCGGGTCGGGTCGGGTCGGGTCGCTTTCGGGTTTGGGTCAGTTTCGGGTTTGGTCACTTCGGGTATGGGTCATTTCGGGTATGGGTCATTTTGGGTCGGGTTATTTTAGATACATATCCGATTTATTTAGGCCATTTTCAGGTCAAAATGATCAAGTTAGTTTTCGAGTCAAGCCCGTTTCGAGGCAAATTGGCACGGGCCGACTTGGACCAAGCTGAGCTTGAGCTGCACGTGGGCCGTCTCGTCTCATTGTCACCCCTAATCACAATAAATTGGGTCATTTAGGGTCATTTCAAATCGGGTCGTGTGTAGATCGGTGGTTTCAGGTCTGGTTATTTTGGGTCGGGTCTCTTTCGGGTCAGTCAAGGTTCGGGTCGGGTCTGGGTCAGGTCGGGTCAATTCGGGTTTCGGGTCATCCTCGGGTCAGGCAATTCCGGGTCGCTTTCGGGTCTCGGGTCAGCCTTATCGGGTCGGGTTATTCAGGTCGGGTCAGTTTGGCCAGGTTTAGTGACAGCTGACAAGATCAAGGAGTTTTTGTTTCCTTTTTCCCTTACCGATAATGCCAAAGACTGGTTGAAGAACTTGAATCGAGAAGAACTGGGTATTACCGATTGGACTACACTCGCACTGGCTTTCTACAAGAAGTATTTTTCACCACATAGGACGAATGCTTTGAGGGGTCAGATTACTAATTTCAATCAAACGGTTCATGAAAATCTCTATGAGTCCTGGGATCGATTCAAGACGCTAGTGAGGTCTGCCCCTCACTATGGGTTCGAACAGTGGTTTCTGTGTAACCAGTTCTACAACGGGTTATATGATGATCATCGAGCCATTCTAGATGCCGCGTCAAACGAGAGGTTCCAGAAGGAAATAGATGATGATAAGGGTTGGAAACTGATCGAGGAGATGGCAACCCATTGTGCTGAATATGGTAATCCGCGAAGTGGTACACGGACGATAGCCAGTATTGATTCTGAAGGTCTGGATGCAAAATTTGATAAACTAAATGCCAGACTTGATAAATGGGAGAAGCAAGCTGCAGATAACCAGCAGACGGTTCATTTGCTGCAGCGAGATGATGTGATTACTTGTGAAAGGTGTGGCGAAACTGGTCACACGGCTATAGATTGTTTTGCTGAAAAGGAGCAAGTCTGTTCCTTTCAACAATACCGTCAAGGGGGTGGGTACTACAGTCAAGGGAACATCCATCCCAATTTGAGATGGACAAGCCAGAACGTCTTAAATCCTACTCCTCCACCACAGCAGCCGACATATCAACCGCCGCACAAGCAAGGTTTTCAGAAAATCCAGTCTTCACAGCAAGCTAGTTCCTCATCTAGAGGAATTTCAGAAGTCGGGGAGTTAAAGTCTATGATCCAAGCTTTAGCTATCCAAATGAGCAAATCTGATCAAGCAACAAATGCTACTATTATGCTTTTGGAGTCGCAGATTGCTCAATTGGCGGGAGCTCGATCGACTAGGCAACCTGGGCAGTTACCGTCTCAGACTGATAAGAACAAGGAGACACTGAATATGATTACTCTGAGAAGCGGTCTCGCTTATGACAGTCCTGCTGGTACAGTTGCCGATATTTCTGATGCGCATCCCAAAGTTGCGAAGGCTGTAGCTGATAATGTAATCGATCGAGAGGTTATTGTTAAGTCGATCGAATGAATTGAAGGAGAAACTACTCGATCGAGAGATGTGTGTTAGTCGATCGAGTGAATCAGAAAGTTTGTTACTCGATCGAGAGGTTGTTAATGTTTGATCGAGTGATTCAGATAGACAAGTGGTCGATCGAGAGAATCCAGTTGCTCGACCGAATAAGTTGACTGAGGAAGCTGCTCGATCGAGCAGTTTAAGTTCTGATAATCTTTGATCGAGTGACCTAGATACTCGATCGATGGGAATTAATGAGCGAGAAGCTCGTTCGAAGGGGTTAAGCAAGCGGATGATCAACAATGCGATTGTCAAGGATATGCAACGTGGATCGCCTGACGTTCCAGTTCCGTTTCCTGGTCGATTGAAGAAGGCTAAGGTCGAGAAGGAATTTGCCCGGTTCGCTGACATTGTACGTGATCTCAAAGTGAATGTTCCTTTTGCAGACCTCCTATTAAAGGTACCCTCCTATTTAAAATTTATGCGTGAAATTCTTTTGCGTAAGAGGTCCGTAGACACTGTAGAGACTGTAGCTTTAACTGAGGAATGCTCTGCGTTCCTCCAACATAAATGCCCACCTAAACTGTCCGACCCGGGTAGTTTTTCCATACCGTGTCATATAGGTACCTATCTTATAAATAACGCGTTATGTGACCTAGGAGCTAGTATTAGCGTCTTGCCTTTGTCTTTAGCCAAACGGTTAGGCTTTACCAAGCTCCAGTGTACCAACATGACAATACAGATGGCAGATAGGACCTTGTCTCGACCCTTAGGAATCATAGAGGATGTTCCTGTGCAAATAGGGAGATTCTTCATCCGGGTCGATTTCATAGTTTTGGATATACCTGAGGATTCTCACACTCCCATCATTTTGGGAAGACCGTTCTTGCATACTGCGCAAGCGGTTATTGATGTCGGGTTACGGACACTGACCTTTCAAATAGGTGGGGAGAAACTAGTATTCACGCAGCCTCATGCTAATAAGGGTCCTATGCTTGTTTCACCATGTCACGCACTTCCCTTAGCTGATATCACACCTGATTTATTCACGCATGACAAAGCTTCGGTTCCTATCGAGCCTATAGCTCCTGTTTATGATATTCCCATTGCTACCGTAACACCTCCACCCCAGCTTGGGAGCGAATTGGTGGAACGTGCTGTTGTATGTTGCCTTACAGATTATAGAGCGGCAGCATTGGAGCTGGAAAAGGGAGAGCCAGGTTTGCGTGACGACATCAAGAAGAAGTCCAAGAAGGACAAAGGAGCTCGCATGTATTCAAGTGATTCCGAGGTGGAGCTAGACTCCAAGAAATTATCATACGTGTGGAGGAAGAAGACGGAAATTACCGCAGCTGAGGGTAATTCCGCAAGTCAAAGGCCTAACGGTGGCCTTGTCATGAAACTGTTTGGTTGGTAGCCGGATTTGCAACCCCGTGCAAATTGTAAATAACAATTTATTGTGTTTTCATTAGACAATTAGACAATTAGCCTATTTACTTAGATTAGACTATTACGTTATAATCCGTAGTTTAGATGAACAATTTATTTTTCCTGTTAGACGATTTTTGGTATTTTTTTTGGGTATTGTTTTGTATCATTTTTTGCTGGAAATAGAAGCGGAAATCAAATTGCTGAAAGTCGAAGGCTATACATAGAGGAAAATCATTCGATTGAGTACATTGTGATTCGATCGAGTGACGTGGGCGAGAAAGAGAGCTCGATCGAGTAGAATTCGAATCAATCGAGGAGAATTCCATTCGAACGAGAAAAATGAGGACCATCAAAAGACGCCTACTCGATCGAGTAACTCAGATCTACTCGATCGAGCAGGACAGCATGCCAGAAATCCTCGATCGAGTAGAATTTATACTCGATCGACTGAAGCAACTTACCTATAAAAGGGCAGTCCTCGATCCTTTTTCTTTTTCCTCGATCCCCTTTCTATTTTGTTCTTCATCTTTCGACTTCTTTTCTGCAAATTCCTTCCTGCAATTTGTGAAAATCCCCAATTAATTACCAATTAAATTTACCCCAACTCTTTACTTTTGCAATTGATTGAAAAGTCCTCTCCCTTTCCCCTTTAATTTCGGTTATTTGGAGATTTCCTGAACTAGGGTTTGCTAATTCGATTCTTCGAATTTATTGATTAATTGCTATATTTCGGGTAATTATCAACAAGTAAGTATCTCCTCCCTAATTTACTTGTTAATTCGTAATCCCTTCCCCTTTTCCGATTCAATTAGGGTTAGATATTGATTACAGGATTAATCTAGTAAATTAGATGTTATTGATTGGTTCTTGTTGATTTCTTTGTAGCTATGTCATCAAGTTCAGTCCCAAGTAAGTCCACAGTTCCCGAGGTAGTCGCTGAAACGACGACTGAAGCGGTTCCCGCTGCTGCCCAGACTGATACTGCTGTCAATACTACTGAGACCGCTGCTGAGACGGTCTCCACGGAGCACACTGAAGCTCCGACTCCTGTAACAGTCACTGCTGAGATCGTTGTTTCGGCGACCATTGCTGAGGTCGCTCCGCCTTCTCGTTCCACACTCGCTCCTAGTAAGAAGGCGTTGACCACCAGCCAGCTAGCCGCACAGAAGCTAGCTAGTACTCGAGGACTGGCACTACCGAAAGCTCTTAAGGCTGTTAGTCAGCCACCTATCGTGGAGTCTCTTGGGCCACTACAAAGGATGAGGGAGGTACAATTCGTTTCTAGTATTCAACAGAAACGGTTATCTTATTTACTTGACTCCCCCATCCATCTGAGTCGTTTTTTGCACCGTCCCGACCTAGAGGAGCTAGGTTTATTCACTGATGTTTGTTTGTTACTTAACGGGACGGGCATGTCGGGTTTGGCCTTGATGAGGGAGTATACATATCGAGTACCTACGCTCGAAATTTTCAGCTCTTATACTTTTAAGTCCGATATGTATGCTACCTCACCGACTAGCGCTTGCATTCATTTCCGACTCTTTAATGAGTCGCATTCGTGGACCTTAGCTAGGTTTGGGGAGGTTTTGGGTCTTTTGAGTGACGGTCTTTTAGCAGCTCCTAGGAAGCTGGTGAGCCAGGTCTGAACCGCCCTCTCTCACACACCCTACGACACTCGTAGGGTGGCCCACGTTCACCACCCTGCACTGCGCAATTTTCTGCGACTTTTAGGAGAGTCGATTTTTGCTAGGCCAGAACCCAACAACATTAACAACACTGAGTTAGCCATCTTGGCGGGGTACCTGAACGTTGATAGCGGTACCCTGTTTGTCCTGAACATCGCTTACCTAGTGGTTATTCATTGGAAGAAGTTAGAGTCTAGAGTTTCTAGCGCCGTAGTCTGTGGCGGTCTGGTCAGTAGGATAGGCCGCCACCTTTATTCAGACTTCCCTAGGACTCACCGGCGCTTAGGATGTTGGAGTAGGTGTCCTCCACAATAGTGCGCCACATAATAAATCTTATTAAGGAATATAATTGGGATATTTATTGACTATATATATGATTAGTCAGTTGATTAACGTAAATCAATAACGGTTGGCTGACTAGAGTTTGACGTTATTGTCGTATGACGGCGGTGATCAATTGATCCCTTTCGGTCACACCTAAAGGATGAAATCCAAATAGTAACTAATTATTTGTATACGATACAGTTAATATACATTACATATATTCGATATGTACGAGAGTTAATTGTTAGAAATTGAGTTAAGAACTCAAATTCGATTAAAGTTTATTTTTCAATTATGCGATAATTGACTAATAAATTTATATCTTATTTTAATACGATTAAATAAGATTTAACTTAGTAATTAATCGTTAAATTACTAAATTAGTTGAGGTTTTTGAGATAGAGGTAATTAGTTAATTATATTTACAAGGAGTTGTAAAATAAATTAACTAAGCATTGTGGGACCCATTATATATTGATATAATGGTAAAATATTACTTAAAATGTTAAGTACATATTATTTATTTAATTGAGTCATATAATTGTTATATGATCAAATTAACACTTAATTATACAAGATAATTAACCATATGATCAATAAGTATTTGTGAGACAAATATCAAAAATCAAAATGGACCAAACTAGGCCATAATGGCCGGTTACATTGTAGTTACATGGTGATGATTGTTGTTCTTGTTTACACTCTTTAGTTACTAATTGAAAGTGACATAACAAGTAGAATACAATCATCACTTATACTACAACACTCCACCCTAATGCATGTGATTAAAATAAGCAAAATGAGAGCCTTGTGATGCTCATATGGACCGGCCATATTGCCTATAAAAGGGCAATATGGTTGATCATTTTATTTGTTCATTCATGCTTGTTTTCCCTTACTTTCTTTCAAAACTCATCTTCTCTCTTCGCTCTAAAAACTTTCAAATACTAATATTTACTAAGTATTACTAGTGTAGTAATATAATCATAATATTAGTAGTATAATATCTATCTTATTATCTAGTTAATAATAAGGGTAGATTATTTGGGTTCATCTTGGTGCAACTTGAAGGAGGTCTTCTAGTTTGGAGATTTTTGTTCATCCATATTTTAGCTCAAGAACAACAAGAAGGAGTTCTTGTTGTGCCCTTATATTTTCCATATCAATGTGAGGAAATTTCTTTTTTATATAAATGTCTTTATATTTGCATGCATGTTACATAGATCATTAAATACTAAATTAACAAGTAATTTAGCAACTAATTAGAGGAGTCTAATTAAGGTCTATGGACTTTCAATTGGTATCAGAGCTAGCTTGTAGCATGCATGTTCATTTTGGACATTTTTATTAAAGTTATAAGATAACTAATAAATCAAAGATTTTGAGTTAAAATACGATTCTGACGAAATTTTTTGGTGCATGTATACCTACTGACCTCAAAATGTTTGTGGTCAAATTTCGTGATTTTAGGGATTAATTTGCTATTTATTTTGATTTTTGGCGTTTAAACCGAGTTAACATGCATTTTATGAGTTAAAAGTTAACTAAAAATAGTTGCATGTTGATTCTGGCCATGAAATTTTAATATGATCTCACATGAATTTCTTACATATTGTATGTAAAATTTCGTGACTTTTACTTATGTATTGCATGTTCATTGATTTTTATACGATAAAAGTCGATAATATGAGATTATAATGTTCATAAAATTGAAACGTCCATTTCTGGTCTTGAAATTTTTTTGTACATTTTACATTCTGATTTTGATACTCTTGGTGAAATTTCATAATTTTTTTCACTGTTTTACTATATCTAATGTTTTTATTTGATAAAACCATTAAATACAAAGCTATTTGTTCATAAAAGTAATTTAAATTTTTTGAGCAAATGTTTTTTATTTTTATAGTTCCTGGAATTGTTTCAGAATGTACAAAATTTTTTGGTTTCAAATTTTATGATGTTTATATTTTATTTTGGTTTTATTTCATAATTGTTATGATTAAACCGTAATATTTAGCAAATGAAATCAAATCGATCTAATTAATGACCAACAAAATTATTAGTGACTAATTTTGAGTTCTTAATCAGTTTAGTTAATTAGTTTGAATTTAAATGAGATTTAAATGTTGATATTGATTTTTAATGGTTAAAAATCAATGAATCCCGGGAAAAAAATCGAACTACAATGAACATGAATTGAATTTAGGACGATTTTGACATGAATTTTGCAGCAATTTATTTAATTTATGTTTAAATGAATGAATGTCATTTATTTAATAATTTATGCAAATTTTGTACCTAGTATGGCCTAGTTATTTTTAATCGTTATTACCCGTAATAATGTGCAAATTTTGTACCTAGTATGGCCTAGTTATTTTTAATCGTTATTACCCGTAATGTAAGGGAATACCGGTTTGGTTGTAATTTTATTGCGATCTCGTATCGCCGGTTTGTATAATTTAATAATTTTATTTTATAGAATAAATGTATAATAGGAATTTGTATATTTGTATATTTGTAATTATTTTATGAAGACCGGTGACTCCCTCAAGACGGTGTCATTTTGGAAGATGTTCCAAGTGAAGAGGCAAGGGACCAAGGAGTTGGTTTCCGAATTTGTAACTATCTAGTTAATTTTGATTAGCTAGGTGTCCATACTAGGATTTTATTGTTGCTTGGTTGCTTGCTTTATTTCCGCTCATGCCAAAATCGTCACACATGCATTTTATTTTCCGTTATTGTCAATTCAACGTTCTTCACAATTCACCGACTTAGTTCACTTATAGGGAATTAATAACTAAATTGACAAGATCTCTCACATGTTTAAAAAAATTGAGATTAGCCTTACCAATTAATAACACCTATGAATCCCGTGTTCATTAGGGCTACCACGCTCGTGGGTCCCTTTTTACCTCGGGTAAGTAGGGTGATACGATCACAAGCTAAAATTGGATCGGACTCAACGAGATAAGCGTTATCTTGGGACTAGGAGATGGATTTAGTTGAAATCCGTCAACCAAGAGTTCTAAGGGTAGAATTAGTCAAGTAATGACTTACCATTTCTAGATAAAGGTAGCATGCGATGACTATTTTTTATTTAAAGATGGGTCTTGGAATCATTTATATAATTTAGTGAGAGGTCATTATATGAATGCTAAACTTGTTAAAATGTTTTTCAAGTAAATTAACAATGAATGTTTATATATTTCTTTTTGTTGTAGTTACCATATTCGCATAATGTCGACATCATCAAACGCTGCAACCTTGGGTAAGGACTCATGGTTGAGATCCGTCATGGACAATTGTGTCCTTAAGGAAGACGGAAGTAACTTCGTTGAGTAGGAGTCAACGATCAAGAGCGCCGCGTTATCCGATAACGTGCTTCGCTACTTGGTCGAAGAGCCCCCCACCGAACCCGCGCCTAGATCGTCTACGGTGGTTCGAGCCGAATATGACCTTTATTTGAAGGTTGCAAATGACGTCAAGAATGTCTTGATTTGGTCAATCTCACCCAAACTCAAACTCCAATTGATATCACTCGATGCATATGCGATATTCACGAGGATCACGTCAATGTTTTCGCAAGCCCCTCAAATTCTCCAATATAAGGCGGCTACAAAATTCTTTGACACTAAGCTTCAAAGGGGCCAAAAAGTTGGTCCACACGTGCTCAAAATGGTTAAGCACGCGGACACCTTAGAGCGTCTAGGGTGAGAAATTCCGAAGCAATTGGTGGTGGGTAAGATCCTTCATTCACTTACACCAAAGTTCACCCAATTTAGGGTGAACTATAACATGAATGGCACGGAAAAGAGTTTCCATGAACTCCATGCACTCCTCACCCAAGCGGAGAGGGACATGAAGGCTAGTGGGAGTGAACCCAAGAATGTTCTTTCCATGAAAATGAAGAACATGAACCTTGGGGTGAGAAAGGACAAGGGAAAGGGTAAGACTTTTTTCAAGAAATCCGGCAAGGGAAAGGGCAAGGTCTTTTATAAGCCCAAGCCCAAAGTCAACAAACACGCGGAGGCGGATTGCTATTATTGTAATGGCAAAGGGCATTGGAAACGCAATTGCCCAAGTACTTGAAAGATAAGAAGGACGGTTGTGTGACAACGTCAGGTAAAATTCTTTCATCACTCTATATGATAGATATTAACTTTGCTAGTACATCTTCTTGGGTATTTGATACCGGTTGTGGTTCTCACCTTTGTAATCATGTAAAGGGGTTGAGGGACGCGCAAGCACTAGTCAATGGTGACGTGGACCTGCGCATGGGAAATGGAGCTAAGGTAGCCGCAGTTTCCGTGGGCACCCACGTTCTTCTTTTTCCTAATGGTTTAGAGTTGTATTTAAATAATTGCTATTATGTACCAACTCTTACCAAGAACATTATCTCCATTTCCGTGTTAGACATGGAAGGATTTTCATTTTGCATTAAGAACAACTGTTGTACTTTTTCACTTAATGAAATGGTTTATGGCGAGGCCATTTCTATTGGAGTTATTTATGTTTTAGATATTGCAAAAGAGGTCTATCATGTAGAAAACAAGAAGCTCAAAACAGGTGAACCTAATCAATCATACCTTTGGCATTGTCGTTTAGGGCACCTAAACGAACGACGCATAAAGAGACTTGTTTCATCTAAAGTACTCAAACCATTCGATTACGAATCTTATGGTGTATGCGAATCTTGTCTTCTAGGCAAGATGACTCGTCCTCCTTTTACGGGAAAAGGGACACGAGCAAGTGAAGTATTAGAACTTATACATACGGATGTATGCGGTGCAATGACTATCCAAGCTAGAGGTGGTTATCACTACTTCATTACTTTTACCGACGACTTGAGTAGATATGGATATGTCTACTTGATGAGGCATAAAAGTGATGCTTTTTGCAACAGGAGTTCAATGCCAAGCTCAAAGACAAGACCAACCAAACCATGATCAGTCCAACCATGATCCAATACCAACCTTACCCTATGCAAAAAGCTATCTTAATGCTTTGTATAGTCCAGGCCCAAGCCAACAAGCTATGACACGAGCCAGTGGTAGCCATGACACGAACCAGAGCCAACCAAGACACAAAACAGACTCACAAAACAAGCCAACAAAACCTCAGAAAATCCAGTCAGCAGCAGTGCCTTGGGGAGGGTCTCAGGGCAACTTCCAAGCTTAGGGACTCCAAACCAACTATGGGGCATGGTACTAGGGAGGGTCTACTACCTTTTTGTCCAGGGAACCTTCCTCAGAAAACGCCAGGAACACCTCTCAAAACATAACCCAAGTTCACCTATCCAGTTACAGCCTTACATGAAGCAGTTCAGCTGTCATTGTCAAATCTTCCTCTTTTGGCCAAGCAAACTCAAGGGACTTTATGCTAAACCTTAAAGGATCAACACTACTTCAGTTTGGTCCAAAACACCAAGCTAAAAGTCCACCCTGTATCATATAAAAAGCAGTAGCAAGGCAACAAGGAAGCTGTCACTATCAAAGTTGTTTCTTTTGTTTAGTTTACTTTATTTCAGTTATGTAGCTGTTATTTTGTCTTTGTATGCAAGCCAATGTTGGCCCTAGATGTAGTTGGACGTATGAGATATAATCTCCTTGCCTATATAAGGCCATTTCCTAATGAATGAAAGGCAGATTTGAAGTAAACACAAAAACTGAAACCTTGTTTCTGTTTAACATCTCTTGGCTGTGTGCTTGAGAACACCTTCCTTTGCTGTGTGCTTGGAAGAGAGTCTGGATCCTTAGCTGTGTGCTGGGATTGAGTCTCAACCCTCAACCATTGGCTTTGTGCTTTGGTTAAGGTACTATCAGTTTTCATTTGCATTCAGTCAAGTAAAACAGAGCATATTGAGAGTGTTTTAACCTTAGCTTATATTGTCTCAAATTGTCTACTTTCTTAATAACTTCAGTGCACTTTTGAAAAATTCAAAGAATTTCAAAATGAAGTAGAAAACCAATTGAATAAAAAGATTAAAACCCTACGATCCGATCGTGGTGGTGAATACTTGAACAATGAATTTGATTCACACCTAAAAGATTGCGGTATAGTATCACAATGGACTCCTCCTGGAACACCTTAATTAAATGGTTTGTCCGAAAGGAGAAATCGAACTTTATTAGATATGGTTCGATCTATGATGAGTCTAACAGAGCTTCCTGATTATTTTTGGGGTTTTGCTATCTTATCTGCAATATTTTCACTAAATCGAAGCCCGACTAAAGCGGCAAACAAGACTCCATATGAGATATGGACAGGGAAAGTCCCTTATTTGTCATTTATGAGAATTTGGGGATGCGAGGCTTTTGTTAAGAATAAGTCTGACGATAAACGCGCACCCAAATCTGACAAATGTCTTTTTTGTAGGATATCCAAAGGAATCACGTGCTTATTACTTCTACAATAAACACGAGGACAAAGTGTTTGTGTCTCGTGATGAAGTCTTTTTAGAAAATGATTTTATTTCTAAAAGACAGAGTGGGAGAAAATTTGAACTTGATGAAGTCCAAGAGCCACAAACCGAAAAGGACGACGAGGAAAACGTTCCCTCTTCGTCTGGTACGGTCATTATTCCTTCGGAACCTAGGAGGTCAAGCAGAATTAGTCATCAACCTGATAGATACCTTGGTATTATAGAGGAAGGTGATGACTATAATTTGCTACTTTTTGAAAGTAACGAACCTACTGTTTGTTTCTTAAACTCGATATTAGACACTTCTAATATCATTATACATTTAGTTTACTGTTAAACTAAATAAATCTTATGCATGCATAACTAGATATAAAAGTAAGAACCATTTCTTACATTGATTATGAAAATATGGGCACAATATTTGAACTCCTTTCAAATATTATTCTTGAGCTAGTAAGATGAGGATGAATTCCAAGTCCTTAGTATAAGAACACTCCTATTAGTAGCACCCAAGACAACCCTTTTATCACTACTAAAATACTACACTAATATTATTAGTAGTAAACCTTTAAAATAAATCTAATATCTCTATTACTACACTAGTAATTTTATTAGAATATATGAACTCAAAGTATTTTATGAACTTCTTAAGTTTAGTGAGAGGTTAGAGAGAAGTTGTGATCTTGCATGAATTAATTATGTGAGATAGAGTATGGAATAAATAAGAGGAAAAACAAGCCCTACAAAGGCTTGCTATAGCCGGTCACACACACACCCACATGGGTGGGGTGTTGTCATTTTCACATTGTTCTTAACAATGTGAGGTTGAGTGTATTGGTCATTGTAGTAATGATTTGTTCTAATTCTTAATTAGAATAAAAATCATTCTGCTTAATTCTTAATTAGAGCAACAATTAACACCTAAACAATACCATGTTGCCCACAAAACCGGTTTCACCATGTAAAATGGACTCCATTTTAACTTTGTGATTTTGTCATTTGTCATATGTGTGACATGTGACATTTTACATGTAATTTTGCTTATAAATGTATATTTAACTAATTTAAATACAATCTTAGAACATATAAATTACGCTTAACATTTTAAGTAATAATTTATAATTACAAGTATCTAAAATCGGTCATCTCATACTTGGTTAATATAATCAAAAACTAACTGTCATCATAATTAACCAATTATGCTTATCTTGAATGTTTCATAAACATTAATCATTCTTAGTCATATAACGATTTAATTACTAAATTGAATCTTATTTAATCATATTACAATAAGATATAATTCTCACTTATAATAAAAACTTGTTCAATTTAAAGGATTAATTAATCTGTATCGCTATACAATTAATTAACATTCATGATTAGGGAATCGTCCTTTCGGTGTGACTTCAAGGGATCAACTGATCACCACCGTCATACGACAATAACGTCAAACTTTAGTAAGCCAATTGTTACCCATAAATTTGGATCAGTTGACTGTAATATTTATCATCCTTTTTGTATTCTTATTATTGAGGTTTAATTAAGAGATCGCACTATTGTTGAGGACATTTACTCCAACAATGGGTGCATTATGTCTATAAAAAAAACACTAAGTGGCAAAACTACACTATAACCTCAAACACTAGCTGGCATTGGCGAAGGGTTTGCTATGTCAGAGACCAGATTAAGGAGGGTTTTACAAATAACATGTGGAGTATAGGCACTGGTGAATACTCTGTTCGGAATTTTTACAACTGGCTCAGGGAGAAACTAGTGAAGGTAGTATGGCCCAAATCTATATTGTGTAGACTAGCTTTACCTAGACATACTTTTATTGCTTGGTTAATAGCTCAAGAAGGCCTCATGCTGAAGGACAGGCTGCACCAATACAAAATTGGAGAGGATAGAAAATGTTGTATATGTCAGCAGTATGCTGACACTCATCAGCATTTGTTCACTGAGTGTGTTTACAAGAATCACCTTATGGACTGTCTTGGGGGCTGGTTAGGATGTGAACTTAGAAGTGTGGTCAGAATACAGACCATTCTATCAAGGAGATGGAGCAGGATTAAGAAACTTGTATTCACTACCACGATCTTAACAAGTTGGTATCTGATATGGCCGCAAAGGAATGAGGCTAGGCTGCAGAACCGGTTGCTCAGACTGCAACAAGTTGTTGAAGGAATTAAGCAGGCTATTAGTAGTAGATTCAGAAATGCTAATGTAATAGTACTATCTAGTAGAGACAAGATATGGTTGACTAAAGCTGAGTTAGTTTAATTGTATGACTAGTTAAGTCATGTAGACAAATTGTATGATGTAATATGCGTACCTATTATCAATGAAAGCTTACATTATAGCAAAAAAAAAAAAAAGAACTCGGAAAGATATGTACCATGATCTAATATGGCAAAGGCTACTAAAAGTATTAATGGGCTAATAGGAATCTCGATCATGAACTTAGAGTCAATTGTTGAAGAAGAGGGATTTATCAGATGGGGAGGATGATCCTCAGAATGAAGGCATGACAAGGGGTAAAGGTAAGAATCGCTCCAAAACTCTATCTAATCCTATGAATGCCAGTAAAATAATGTTGGTTTGTTACCACCATGGAAAACAATATTTGGATTTATTAAGAGGATTTGGGGGAAATATGATTATGACAAAATCTCTTTTCTACCTAATGAGGTGTTCTTAGTTGAGATTTTTCATTTTGGAGTATTTTGACCTTGTACTACAACAGAGATTACAAACATTCGATAACAAACCCCTTGTGATTAACGCATGGACTGGGGATTTTAGTCTAAGGACGATGGATGTTTGTAAGGTTCCTATCTGGGTGAGAATGTGTGGTTTAGATTTGAAATTATAGGGATCATGATGTCTTAAAAAAGTTTTTCTCCCTTGTTATGTTCATCAAGTGTGATGGGGCTACAGTTGAGAAGTGCAGACAGGGATATGCTAGAATTATGGTGGAAGTGCAGCTGGGTCAGACTTTTCCTATTATGATATAGTTCTTAGATGAGAAACGGGGTGATGGCTGTTATAACTGAAAATGAGTGGAAGTCTATTGTGTCTGGGCAACACAATGGGATTTGCCATCTTCAAGAGGATTTCATAAAAAAGTTCAGGCTCCTGAGATTACTCAAGTATGCAAGCTATTGGATAAGCAGATTAATAGGGCTCCTTAGACTGTTAGTAAACCATTCCAATCTCCTTTGGTTACACCTATTTAGTTTGGGGGACCTATTACTTGTGAAGTGTCAAGCATTTTTAACCTTACAAGATCGTCTCAAGGGTCATCAAGTAAGACACTAATAAATTGGAACAACCGCAGTTTAGAGTAAACCCATTTTGGATGCCTCAATTACTGCTATTAAGTCTAATCAACTTCTGAATGGACTAGGCACTGGTGTTAATAACATTTATGATGATGGCTATGAATAATATAGGAGTATGAAATGTTAGAGAAATGAAAAGGATGTTAAGTGGTTCTTTCGTCAAAATAAATTGGGGCTATGTGGTTTAGTAGAAAGGAAAATTAAGACTAGTAATGTGAGTGTCGTTTTCAATAATTTATGAAGTTATTGGAGTGTGACTACTAATAATGGCATAATGGTGGAATAATTTTGATTATTTGGTTGCCTCATCTTTTGCTCTACGTGTCATTGAGTGTGATGCTTAAATGATTCGTGTTGATGTTTTGGAGATTGCCATTGAAGATATATTTGAAATGACCGTGGTGTATGATTTCAATAAGGACGGGGATAAGAAGGTCTCGTGGGACAAACTGAAAAGATGTAAGGACATACACAATGGACCATGGTGCATTTATGGCGATTTCAATTGTGTTTTGGATAATAATGAGAAAAGTGGTAGTTAGGTGACCGTGACTTGGGATGAAATTGAAGAATTTAGAGAATGTGTTGAGTATTGTGAGATA
Organism: Heliosperma pusillum; assembly: GCA_022085475.1. Lineage (NCBI taxonomy): Eukaryota > Viridiplantae > Streptophyta > Magnoliopsida > Caryophyllales > Caryophyllaceae > Heliosperma > Heliosperma pusillum. The sequence goes on along the minus strand of JAIUZE010024725.1, from coordinate 16,944 downwards.
AAGGTTTTTTTTCGGGGAATATATAAGATTTCATTAATAACATAAACCATACAATATTCTAAGGTTAATAACACCTAAGTTTATAAAACCTCATTGAATATAAATGATATTTATCCAATTGCTGACACTTCTAATTTTGTTTTACTAAGGATTAATACAACGAATTCTCATCTTAATTTCATACGGACATCTTTGAACGATATTCTATAGAACTGGTAATATACCTTTTAATTTTTGCTTTTTTTATTTTGCAAAGATTAAGGATGGAACCATTCTTATCCAAACATTTATTACTACTCTCTAGCTGATTTGGTATGCTAGGATTAATGCTCTATTTAAGAGAATGTAAGAATATATTGGGTCCAATACTATTTATGTGGACACACTATTATACCGAATGTATTTTTTGGCTATCATTTAAGTTGGCCCTGTATACTGATCCTTTTGGATAATATAATACGGGCATATTTAAATACGTCTTATAAAGTATGGGGCGGATATCTTATTTGTATAGATACCCATTAGGGCTTTAACTAATACATGATGGGCGTATTAGACTAAGGCGGCTGATATATGATAATAGGATTTATATCCCTTACCTATATATATGCAGGGTTATGGTCCCTGACAGCACACTTAACCTAAACTCAAATACATTTCATCAGTAGAGAGAACCCTAAGGCAAGTGTCTCTGCTAGAAGGCTATAATCCGGTTACTCCAGCTCATCATATTCCCATGGAATCATCACGTACGGTTCCGCTACTTGGTATACCAATTAATTTAGTATGAAGTTATGGCCTTATAAAGGATTAAATATAACAAGTGGTATCAGAGCCTCCTTCATATTAAATTATTGGGTAATGATAAATACAACCCACTGGGTTGTATATAAGCATTAAATGAATTACTTAAACTGGAAATAAATTAGGTATGTTTGACAAAATTACGCGTATATCGGTGCCATTAATATTAAATATAAGCTTTTATTTCCTCTTTTAGGCTCTTAAATACAACCCAGTGGGTTGTATTTATCATTACCCTAAATTATTTGGGTAGGTACAGTTTTTAATCCGTTTTTTTTTGGATTCCGTTTTTTTGGTTTATGGGTTCAGTATGCTGTATTGAATTTGCGTTCTTTGGAATACTACCTCCATTCAACTCCACATTGTAGTTTTCTATTTTTGACACTATTCACAAGTCGGAAGAATCTTTCAATTTCCGGCTAATGCATAAGAGAAAATATATTCATGTGGGATCTTGTTTGATTCGTCTTTAAGAGTATATTAAAAATATCTAACTTGTATAATTTTTGCAAATACGTAGCGAACTATATTTACGATGCAAAACGCGCGTTGGCAAACGTGAAAAAAGATAAGTGTAGTGTGGAGTTGAATGGAGGGAGTATTTACTAAGTGCCAAACATACACTAGTGGCAGACAACTTATTGAACATCAGTACTTAAGTTAGATGAATACCGTACTAAAGTTAGGCTATTATTTAATTGTAGCGTTCATCAGTTTTCATGTATTATGTTAATGGTGACATCATCTTAAGACTAAAATTAATTGTAGCCTTCATGATTTTGATAGTTGCAGACTGTAATACTTTGTTCATCAATTGTTTTACGGCTATAATGCATGTCAATTGTTTTGGTTCTTTCCGAAATTTACATTATTTTTTATGATGCTAATGAAATTTCAGAGTCTAAATTGCTGATCTTATTAAATTTAGACAAATTATCAGATTTAATAATTGGCTATACAGATTTAAAATAAATGGGTCTATTATTTTGGGTTGTTTGATTGATGCAATAAGTTGCCAAAGTAACCTCTATTGTGTAAGTTGAACAATTTAGAATAGTGTGACGACGATGTGTGATTGAGTTTCATGCGGATAATGGTCGGCCCAAAGGAAGGCTATTATTTGGCCGGAATTTAATCATGCTTGTGGTGGTAAATATGTAACAATTGTAAGGTTTCCATGTGAATGTTAAGTCGGCCCAAATGAAGGCTTAATATTTTACAGGAACTTATTGTTAGGGGTGTTCATTCACGGTTCGGTTAACCGAACCGAACCGTTTGTACGGTGAACCGAATATACGGTTCGGCCGCAAGTCGACCCTAAACCGAACCGTTTGATACGGTTTATTTCGGTTCGGTGAACCGAACAAACCGGTTCGGTTTTACGGTTCACCGTGAACCGTTTTAAATTACAATTTAAAGCCATTTCATATGGAACCAAAGAGACTTTGTCTACTTGTTGCTATAAAAATAAAAATCAAAAAACATTAAGAATCAACCTCATATTACAAGAAAAAAAACCAAAATCAAATCATACAAACTAATACTAAAACAGTAGTACCACTATAATCAAAGAACAATACTTTATAAAGTGAACAACGACGACAACCAAAGGTGCGACGGCGACGGCATCATAAGAGCACGGCGACGGCGACGGCATCATAAGGGCACGACGACGACGACGGCAACAGAATGGCACATCGACGGCGATGGCGACAGCAACAGAAGGGCGCGGCGACGGCGGTGAAAAAATGAACGACGGCGGCGGTGGAGAAATGAACGGCGCCGACGGAGTAGTTTTCATTGGGAGTTGATTAGATTAAGATGAGAAGATAATAAAGAATGAGGGAATGAGGGAATGAGAGGCTGTGAGTTGTGAGTTTAGAGAATGAGAGGCTGTGAGTTGTGAGAATTAGGTTTTATGTCTTATTTTGGGCCTAGTAAGCAATCCAGCCCATCTTTCAACTTATATTAGTAATTCGGTTCGGTTTCGGTTAACCGCGGTTACCAAAAGTCGAACCGAAACCGAACCGGTTTTGGTGGGATTGAAGCGGTTCGGTTCACCGAACCGAATTCGTCTTTCGGTTCGGTGAACCGAACCTAAAAAAAGAGCGGTTTTCGGTTTTTTCGGTTCGGTTATTACGGTTCGGTTAATAATGAACACCCCTACTTATTGTTAATGTTTGATCACTACACCAAGATGACCACTTACAAGTTAATTTTATGTCCAAAGACTAAAGTTAATGTTGTGCTAGGTGTTTTGTTATGATGGGATTTGCCAATTTTTTTAATTTGATCCTTGTATAAAGTTGAATAAAGAATTTATTGTGGGCATGTTTTGTTTGTTTTTTGTTCTTTTTCAGTTAATGCTTCTGCTAATACGGTATCTGCTAACATCAATATGATTCCAATGCCTGACGGAACACATTTTAAGTATTGGAAGGAAAATGTTATGATTGTTTTGGGTTGCATGGATCTAGACCTTGCTCTTCGGGCTGAGCGTCCCGCTGATCTTACGGATTCTAGTTCCTCTCATGATAAGAGGGACATGGTGAAGTGGGAGCGCTCAAATCGCATGAGTCTAATGATCATGAAATGTGCAATTCCAGAATCATTCAGGGGCACTATGTCCGAAGAGGAGAATGCCAAAAGGTTCCTTGTTGAGCTAGAAAAGCGTTTTGTAAAAAACGAAAAGTCGGAGACTAGTACTCTTTTAACGAGTCTAGTTTCCATGAGGTATAAAGGAACATGGAACATATGAGAGTACATTATGGAAATTTCTCATATTGCTTCAAAGTTAAAGGCCCTTAAGTTAGACTTGTCTGAGGACTTGTTGGTGCATTTGGTTTTGATTTATCTTCCTAAGAAATTCAGTCATTTTACTGTCAGTTACAACTGCCAGAAGGAGAAATGGACTCTAAATGAGCTTATTTCTCATTTGGTTCAAGAGGAAGAGAGACTGAAGAAAGAAAAGACAGAAAGTGCTCATTTGGCATCATCTTCTAAGAAAAGGAAAAAGGGTAAGGAAGTTGCAGTTATTTGACCACCAAAGAAGCATATTACAGAAATTAAGGAATCTGAAAATTCAGAAACTAAGGAACCAGGATGCTTCTTTTGTGGAAAGCCAGGTCATCAGAAGAAACATCGCATAAAGTACCACGCTTGGCGTGCGAACAAGGGTATGTGTTCTTTCTTTTGTCTGTTCTGAGGTCAATTTAACTTCAGTACGTAAACACACTTGGTGGAGAGACTCTGGTGCTACTACTCACATAAGTGTGTCCATGCAGGGCTGTCTCAGCTGCCGAAATCCGGTTGATGGTGAAAGATACATCTATGAGGGGGATGACAAAGCAGTTGAAGTTAAAGCTATAGGGACATTTAGGTTATTATTAAAGACTGGAAATTATTTGGATTTGAAAGAGATTTTTGTTGTAACGTCATTTAGAAAGAAATTTGGTTTCAGTTTCTGCTTCGGACAAATTTGGTTATTGTTGTTCATTTGGAGACAATAAATTTAGTCTTTTTCATAATTCAAAGTTGGTTGGTTCTGGTTTTTTATCTAGTTATGATAACGTTTATTTGCTAGATACGCGTGTCTCTTACAATGAAACCTTGCATGTAAGCTACAGTGGTACTAAAATAAAATTGACAAATGAGAATGCATCGTCATTATGGCACAAACGTTTAGGACATATTTCTAAACAAAGAATTGAAAGACTTGTGACAGATGGAATTCTTGATTCTCTTGATTTTTCAGACATTAATGTTTGCATTAATTGTATCAAAGGGAAACAAAAAGACAAAAGGAGATTAGGTGCTGAGAGAGCTTCAGGTGTCTTAGAACTTATTCATACAGATATTTGTGGTCCATTCCCTACGGCTTCCTGGAATGGTCAATAATATTTTATTACGTTCATAGACGATTACTCTCGATATGGCTACCTATATCTAATTCATGAGAAATCGCAATCACTGGATGTGTTCAAATCACTTAAGGTTGAAGTTGAAAATCAACTTGGCAAAACAATAAAGAAAGTCAGATCTGACCGTGGTGGTGAATACTACGGTAGAAATGAAAGGATCAGGTGAACAACGTCCAGGTCCATTTGCTAGATTCCTAGAGGAATGTGGTATCATTCCTCAGTACACCATGCCGGGTACTCCACAAATGAATGGTGTAGCTGAGACACGGAACCGAACCTTAAAGGATATGGTGAGAAGTATGATTAGTCATACAACTTTACCAGAATCACTCTGGGGAGAGGCAATTAAGATTGCAACTTACATCTTAAATAGATTACCAACTAAAGCAGCTTCTAAAACCCCTTATGAATTATGGACTGGTAAGAAACCCAGTATAAGGCATTTTCACATTTGGGGTTGTCCAGCTGAGGCAAGGCCTTACAGGCCATATAAAGGTAAACTGGACTCTAGAACTGTCAGTTGTTATTTTGTTGGATACCCTGAAAGATCTAGGGGGTATAAATTTTATGATCCCACTGCTAAGGTAATTTTTTAGACGGGAAGATAAGGTCAAAGATTTCATCTTTAAAGAAGAAAATGTACCTCTTTCCACTATAATTACCCAGGATCAGTTTATTAATTCTGATATGGTTCAAGATACAACTCCAGAAATTGAAGTTGATCCTGGAATTCAGAATACTGGGGAACAACCTCAACAACCTCAAGAACAATTGCCATTAAGAAGGTCCATTAGAGAAAGGAGAAGTGCAATTCCAAATGACTATGTCACTAACTTCCTTCTTGAAAGTGAAGATAGTGATATAGTAACAGAAAACCTTAAGGCACTACTCCCTGATCAAGAGTTAGATAATGGAATGGTGAAGATGATCCAATCACCGTTCGCCATGCCATTTGTAACAACCCGAAAAGTACCCGATTTTTCTAGTAAAAATATTTACTAACACTTTTCAGTAGAACTTAAGTTTTTAAAATAGGAATTTTTGTTCCGAGTCTTATTTTGAAATTCCGCGTTCGTATTTGGAATTTCTGAGAGATTTCATGAAAAGACCGTTTTTAGTCATCTTTGACTTTTCTTGACTTTTAAGTCGTCTTTGACTTTTCCTTGACTTTTTAAAGTCGTCATTGACTTTTTCTTGACTTTTAAGTCGTCCTAAACTTTTCTTGACTTTTAAGTCATCTTCGACTTTTCTCGACTTTTCAGTCAACTTTGACTTCCGTTGACTTTTCCCGACTCGTCTCATAAGTTTGAAGACCGAAATTTTATTTAAAAAAATAATATTTTTGATTTATTTTTATTTAGATTTATTAAGATTTATCATAATTTAATATAATTATTTTGAATTTATTCGGAATTTAAAGAATAACGTTTACGGTTTTAACCGAACGTCATTTAACTATTCCCGACTCATCGTAAAGCGCGAAACAAATCGAAACTCGACTTTGGCATGAGTCACACGCGCCATGTCATCGCTTTCCACTCACAAATAGATATTTTAATTATTTTGATTAAACTAATCAAAATATCTAGATAGTTATTAACTTTATCGATCAGTTAACGAAAATTACGCAAATCGTTTACAAAACTGACCCGACAATCACAAACCCACACGGCACACTCACCCTCTCTTAAGCCTTGATATTTTCATTTCTTTTGATTAATATAACATAATATCTAGATATTTAGTATAATTAACTTTATCGTTAATTATATTTAATCGATTACCGTAAAATAATTAATAAACCTGAGTCAATTACGTAACAACAATTTCAAAACCCGACATACCTTTTTGCCTATAATTACACGGCACACACCACCCTTCACTACTCACTAACAACTTTTCATTTTTCAACAAATCAAATAAAGATCAAAATATCACTTTCTTTAATCGTTCTTCGTGTTCTTCGTCGTTCATCATTTGTTCTTCATCGTTCTTGAGCAAAATCCTCATAAAATCTTCATTTCTTAATTAATCCGTCCTAACTTATAATTCTAGAATCTCCTCTTCGCTCTCCATCTTCTAGTACGGTTTATTTTAAATTCCGTCAAAATCGTTTTCAACATTTAATTATGGAAAAATCAAGTTTAAGTACTAATGATGTTTTCTTGTCTTTTCTTATAGGGAAAGATTTTGAAGACGAGTTTGGAGACTCGTATATTTTGGGTGAAGATTAGTAGGAGGGTTTCTTGGTTTATACTTCTTATTTTGGTGCTAATTGTCTTGCTTAGCTAAGGTAACGATTCCGAGTTACTCGACGGATATATGTTACATAGTTTTTGTTTTCTTTAGTTTTGGTTCATCTTTAGTTTTTGATCATATTATTATGATTTTATGATTTTTAGTTAGTAACATGTTAAGTAGTGGTTATTATGGTGTTTTATGAATTTATAACATGTTTGTGGTTCTTGATGAATTTGGATGATTCTTCATAAGTATGATTTTTGTATGATTGATGGTTGTTTTGATTGTTTAAAATGGATGTTGTTAATTTAAAACATGCTAGAATTTATTTGGAATTTGGGTTGTTGTGGTGGTGGTGGCCGGAAATGGTGGTGGTGGTGAACCGGACCGAACCAGCCGGTCCAGGCCGGTTCAGGCCCGGTCCAGGCCGGTCTGGGCTGGTCCTTGGTGGGTCCGGGTTTTGGTCTTTGGGTTGTGTTGATGTTTGATTGTTATGTTGTTGTGTTGACGGGTTTTAATTATGTTAAAGCATGCGGGAATTTTTTAAGAACGGGTTTTTTGAAATTTAATAAAAACAGCCATTTCTAAGCCCAAATCAGGCCTGGGGCCCACCAGGCCCATGTGGGGTCCGGCCCAACTCAGCCTGTGGGTCCCACTTTGGGACTTGTGACGGTTTTTGAGTTATCGTCATTTTTATCGCGTTTTGTAATAATTAGCAAGCGAGAAATATTAATAAGTAAAATATTTAATTAAAAAGGTTTTTCAATAAATTATTATTTCTCACATGTTAGAAATTATAAGACGAGATCGTAGTTTAATTTAATATCCTTTTAGTCAAACGGGTTTTGGGTATGATATAATAATTCACATGTTAGAAGTCTTAAATAAATAACATGAAATGACTATGTTGATTTTATGTCTATGTGGAAAAGACTCTGTTTCTAGCCGGTTTGACCAAACGGGTTTGGTCAAACTAAGATCTAGTCAGCCCCGTTTTGACTGATGACCCGTCGCGGACTCGGGTCGGGGATTTGTCTTCAAGTAAGGTTGTATTTAATTAATGAATTAGCCTTAGTAGAGATGAGGCGATATGTATTTGATTTTGATTTATATGCAATTAGTCACATGATAGGATGTTTTTCCCGTGACTGTTTAATTGTATGATATATGTCGTGTTGACTAAGTACCCATAGAGAATTATGAGTATATGGCGTCGTGACCATTCTAATTCTAAATGAGTATCTTGGACCATGACATTGATAGGCCCGTACTATCTTTAACGAGTATATGTTCGCCGCTTGATAGCTTTTGTGTCTCGGCCTGGGGGGCTTATCTCCAAGTCGGGGCATGGCTGCCTGATCCGTTTTGGGACTGGAGCCAGCTTAAGTACTAGCCATCTCTGCTTAGGGGGTCGCCTAGTAGAGTTTCTCATAGACGGTTATGTCATGGGACGGGGAACGTAATAGCTGTTGTCGCTAGGTCTGATCAGTCTAGGACTAGGATGTTTTCCTACCTTGTGGTATAGCCTCGAGTTACAGAAGTCGACTATTGACTGTTCTAAGAACTTATGCCTGTTTGTAGAAGTATTGGTCTTTCATGTTTGTATGATTCTATGAGTTCTAGAAGGTGAGATGCAATCCGGCTAGGATTGATAGAGTTTGGATTAACGGTTGTTAACTGATTCACATGATTACGTGTTGATTAGGGTTTGAGTGTATCATGGCCATGTTAACGGTAAGCTCTGAGCTAGCATACCAGCTTCCCTACCTCGTGTTATAGTTTATTATCGGATTCACATGATAGATTTCATATGCTAGGTTATATGTTAGTTAATTGTTTCATAACATGAAAAGCATATCATATATGTTAAGGTTTTGTATTTTCCATATACATTGCTTTTATGTTATTCATGTTTAATTAAAACTCGACATTTCGTGGCTGGGAGAACTCGGAGTTACTCCCCACTGACTGTGGCTTCCGTGTTTATATTTAATGCGGTTGGCAGGTTTGTGATGCATACATTGGGTACATTGACGAGCTAGCGAGCGACGTATTTACCTTGGACCTATATTCGGTTCTTAGATTGTATATTATTATACACTCCTTTTACTTCAGTATTTATACGGGAGATATGTCTCCCGTCTTGTATAATTCTTAGGTAAAATATTAGTTTCCTTTTTGTATGAACCTTTTTATTTATGACACCCTTTGTTATGTATTAAATTATTTTTTTTCTTTCCGCAAATTTGAGGGTGTCACACTGGATCTGTCTTGTTTTTAAATGTTTCTGTAATGAGCTCTATACTTTTGAATTGTTCATGTACAGGATGATGCAGATGCCAATGTTCAGACAGAAATTTTTATGTATCCGACAAGTACAAAGTCTCGTGTACAAATTGAGAATGAAGCTTTCAACAAGCTAATGTATGCAGGAGACATCCCGAAACGTCTCGTGGGTTATGGATTTGGTGTGAAACAAAGTGACATATTTGGTGTTCGTAGTATATTAAGGAAAGAGAAGTTTCAAAAAGACAAAAATGATAGTTTAGCCTTACAAAACATGGAGAAGAAAATGGCTAATTTGACCGAGACAAATGAAGGGCTGCTTAAGCAAAATCAAGATATATTGAAGATATATAATAAGAATAATGACTTGCTAAAGAACGTCTTGGATGTTCTAAGTACCGGAAAAACTCCAACTCATGTCTTAAACCTTGCGAAGACTGCCTTTAACGCAACGAATGCACAGGTACTTTACTACTTCACTGTAGTGTCTTATCACAATTTGTCTATTTAAATGTGAAGCCGATGCGACTGGATAGAGTCATTAAGTGCATCTCGGGAAAAGAATATGTTGCTTATAGATATTCTGACTTGCCTACATACAATACCTTTATTTGATCAATTACTTGAGTTTTATTTTCTCACATAAATATTTTTAATTTAATGGCTAGCATGATTATTCAATTAAATTGTGTTACAATGTTAGGGTGGATACTTTGTAGTTGAGATTTAATTTGTGTGCAATGATGTAGTACCTAGAATGACGAATCAATTAGATGTCCTTTTGCTTAATATTTCAGCTTGCTTTTGAAGAATAGCCAATATGCTGTTATCATTATTGTTGTATGTGTGTTCTTCATCTAAACTGTTGCTGCCACCAGATGAACCTCAAAATCTGCTGCATTTTCAGCCATTTCATATCCGATATTGGTCACATTTTTGTCTAAGAACGAACCTGGTCTTAAGAAAAGGAAACTATCTACATCCAGAAATATATATTTGTGTTTACAAAAGTCAACTGAAAATGACTTGCTGCTAATCGCTGGTTTTACTAATCGTCCTATTGTTGTGTTGGTGTTTCTTTTCGTAGCTGTCAGTCGCTCGTTATTCTATCTACGGGTTATTTAGAGGGCGAGAATGAATATATATAATAAGCGAATGCTAAATGGAAGCTCTTTTGCTTTTTGTAGGCTTCAGATTCCTCAAATGCTACAGTTACTCCTGAATGATGATGAGACGAATCAAAGTATCTGCTAGAGTTATTGTGGGAGAATTATTTCATCAAGCGACTTTTTTTTAAAGGACATTTGCTACATTATTTTTTATTGTATTTTTTATTTAAATTCCGTACACTACGGTTTTTTTTATTTGCATCTGATATTATATATGGTAAAATAAATAATGTAATATATATCAGCTAGTTTTCCAAGCTGTCAGTTATATGAGATTTGGTTAATTTGATCTCATCTTCAACTTTATTAAGAACTTCAATGTTATATATGTGTGAGTGTGTTATAAAACATATTTGTTAATGAGAGTATAAAATTCGATACTTAAAAGCGTCAAATTATTTTATTTTTTGACGTTGTGTTATGCATTAAGGTGACGCCTAAAAGCGTAATGGTTATTAATTGACACATAAAAGCGTCAAAATTGGTGACACCAATAAGTGTCAAAAAATACTGACGGCCAAAATTTTGACGCTTTTTAGAAGCGTGGAAAAAGTAATTATCCACGCTTTTTTGCGTTGAGAGTTGGCTCTACAAGCGTCGAAAAAGTAAGGAATTTGTTGTAGTGGTGTAGCACTTGGCATTGGGTCGTCTGTACGTCCAGCCATTTGTTATTTTAGCAGTTATATCTTTATATAACGGATTCAAGAAACTGTGAAAAGAAGAAAAATTATGATAAGTTTCATCGTTTTAAAATTAAGTCTTAATGCAAAAACTGTTTAATGCGATGACTCATGCATTTATACAATTTACCTCCCTCAAGAATTATATAAATGATCCCAAGACTCAATTTCTGTAAATTGATAAGCCAACCTCTTGGCTAATTCTACCTTTAGAATTCTCGGTCGATAAATTTCTGTAAATTCTATCTTTTAGTCCATTATAATCCCGAGATATTACTCGGACTACAATGTTGAGGTAAAATAGGTCAACACTCACTACTTACCCAACGTAAATTCTATCTTTTAGTCCATCATATTATGACTTCCGACGAAGAAGGGGCTCATAGTAGTTTTTCCTATAAAGACTAATCTCAATTTTCATTTTAGAGGAAGATCCCATCATCTTAAATTTAATTCATTTTAAGTGAACAAAATTCTAGCATTTCGTGAATGATTTAGACTAAGGTGATGGCCCTATGAACGAGTGACATCTGTATGTCTAAGATGAAAATTCAAACTATATGAATCATTTTTCATGCAATTTAGGTGGTTTGGTTTAGGCGGAATATGATGCAATAATTTAACATGTGAATGAAAAACAAAAGAATGAAAAATACGTAAACTATTACAACGGTCCTAGTGTGGCCTATCTACCAAAATGAACAGAAAATACAAGTTTGGAATCCATCCTAATGGACCCGAGAAGCTTGACTTTGTCTCATCTTGGTCCATGTAGCGGGAGTGAGCATCCTATCTCCATCTTTAGTCTTCTTAAATTACATTTTCAAAATTACAAAATAAACCTATTTACATTCTAATTCCAAAAACATAATTAAAAGAAATAAAAGGAGATTCGAGATCTCATAAATACATCCAAACCATGTTTCCATCATTACGAAAACATGATTAACTAAGGCCACACTAGGTTTTACATTTTTCAAACAATTGTAAAAAACGTAAATCAAACCATTCATTCATTCATTCATTCGACAAAAATAAAATGCATCAACTATATAAATTAATACTACAATACATAATTCATTAATTATGTTGATTAATTATCCAAACCACCATTAAAACGATCAAAATTATGTGACAATTCCTTAATTGCCCACAACAATTTTAATCTTTCATAATCCATTTTATTTTAAACCTTTTTAAAATAATCGGGTATCATTATTGTGAACCTTTTCACAATAACAAACAAACATTATCTTTATAATGCCAAAAACCAAAAAAAAAACAAACAAATTTTTTTTTTTTTTCTCTCTACTGATCACTGTTCACGTGAACAGTACCAGTCCCTGAATATTTTTTTTTTTTTTTCACGATTTAGCAAAAACCGAAACAAAAACATTAAAAAAAAATACTGCTGCACAGCAATAAAAACTGGAAAAAAAATATATATTTTTTTAAAAATTGAATAGTAGCAGCACGTACAAAAAAAAATTCGGTGTTGTCCATATTGCTAGACCGGTACAAAATTCAATATCTAATCGTTATTAAATATTGATTCAAACTAAATTATTCAATTTAACCTTTTAAAATGAACATCTAAATCATGATTAAATCGATTATCCATATATTCATTTAATCACAATCGCTTTGAACATCATTAAAATTGAATCATTATACAAAAATTATCAATTTAAAACAATGAGGCCGAAAACAATAGCAACAACAAAAATCAAAACAATTCCATCTTATTTTAATTTAATCCTTATCAAATTAAAACAAAACAAATTTATTATATTGAATTTGAACCTTTTAAAATAACAATATCAATAAATCAACAATGGAAAAACAAGACCCAAAAAAAAAAAATGAATCAACACGGCAAAAAAAATCTGCCGAAACCCTAAAAAATTTTCGGTTTTATCATTTTTTTTTTCTCAAATTTATATTTCATAAAATGAAAAACATATAATATAATTTTGTAGCCTTAAGCTATGATACCGCTTGTGGGAAATAACAGTTTACTTCCCCATTAAAATTTTGATTATAACAAAATTACATAATATGAATTGCGAGTCATAAATATGAAAACGATATAAAACATAGAGAAAACGAATTGAACCTTTGGTCCTCGTAAATTCGGCCTAAGAACAGATATCAAAGCAGATATCCTCCTAATCGTCTCACCCAAGATTGTATGAGATATGCCCTTCTCCTTTGCTAGAAAGAGAATCAAAAGTTACTGTTAACTTTTAGTTTTTGTGTTTTTGTGTGTGATGGAGGCACAAGTGAGAATAGAATTAGGTTTAGAATTTTCTCCTGCTTCCCTTATCTCTCTAATTCTCACGGCTCCCTAGGGTTTTATTTGAGGAGATTTGTCTCCTCAAAACCACTACCCATGGACCGAAAATTCCAGATTTTATCTGGACCGTTTCCCGGTTATATTCGCTTTAATATATAATGTGTATTATTAATGTATCGTATAATATACACGTTAATTATAATTATCCGTATAATTATAATTTGCTAATTCAATATAACATTTTATATTCAATTACGAATTAACCTTTTAATCCGCATAAGCTTACATTATATATATGCTAATTAAATACAACAGTTTATATTTAATTACGAATTAACCTTTAATTCGTCTCAGCTCATATTATTTAATCGTTATTAAATAATCGTCTCATCATCACATTGACTAACATTTTAGTCAAATACACTGACTAACCTTTTAGTCATATAATAGGGCATCAATATGATTATTTTCTCAAATAATCACATCTCTCAAACACATCCTATAGGTGTGACTTTTAGGGACCAGTTGATCACCGCCATCTGTATGACAATAACGTCAAACTTATCTAGCAAGCCAACCGTAATCGATAAACGTTAATCAACTGATTACAATATAAAGTATACCCTGTGAACCTACAGAGATTTATTTATGTTATTGCACTAACTGTGGAGGACACTGGATCCAACATTATAATTGTTCTAGTTATTAATGGAAATATTTCTATGCATGAGTATGATACTTGAACATTCTCCCATTGGCTGTTTGTAGTGTGTTGACATCCTCTACTTGACCTTGCGTAGACTTATTTATTCTCTTGTCTAAATCTTTTAATATGCCGTGGTGATCCATTGATATATATGGTCAATAGTGAGAAGTTAGGTTTTCATGTACATAATGTTGATGCTTTGGATTATGGTGGGCTACGAGACGACCTTGTCATGATGTCGAGACGTTACTCGTTAGCTATAGCTTGATAGTTGATAGACTGATTTTGACTTTAGACTCATATTCTTTTCCAGTGTTAGTTTACTCTTATGGTTTCATATTTTGGATTTGTAATTATCATTAAAATTGGACTTTACTTAAAACTTTGTTTCACTATTGAACTATTTGATGCAGGACCACGTGAAACCGAGGGCGTAACGCCCTAAATTTTCTTATCGGGTAAATCTGGGTGTTACAATATATGCTCGACTCGAGCTCTTAAAGCATTTAACTATGATAATGTCCTAAATTTTCCATGCTCGGGTAAGATGGAGAGCCGGTGACAACCCTCGCGAATGCGGAAAGATAAAACATACAAGCATGTGAAAAGATATGCGGAAATACGGTATTTTAAAAAATTTTATACATGCAAGTTTAAATAAAACGAGGAGTGTCAAAATATTACAACTAAGTAAGGAAATACAACAAAGAGACGGGGTCTCTTAAAATGTTAACAAAGAACAAGTGTTTAGCAAAACTAGCTAAATCGTCTAGAGGTGAAACTTCCAGGGACAACGCCCGCTAGCTCACACCCGAACCCCAAAATATCATAGCCAAAAAGTCATCCAATGCAAGCAACCTGTTCATTCATGAAAAACATGAACGCCACAGTCAGTGGGGAGTAACTCCGGGTTCTCCCAGCCATATCACATTAAACGTACATCAAAGAAGATACAAAGGTAGAGCATGCATACGTATAGATATACATGTGAGATACGATAAGAAATAGATAGGCAATCCAATATATAATGATAAGAGCATATGGAATACAAATCCGAATCCATCATGTTATTCAAAGACTCGGGGAAGACACTCTTAGGCAACCGAATACGCTCACTAGGGCTTGCATCTCACCGTTAGCGGTATAAGTTTGATAAGATTGAGACTCGACAGACAAACCAAGTCAAGTCATGCGCTGATCACAATAAATCCAACATATTATCATCCATTCACGAACCAAGACATTGACGGTGTCCAATCATGCAATGACCATGAATAATATCATGAAATCACGCATTCAAAGACGACACAACGACATCTCTCACGGTAAATGAAACGCACTAGCATCGTGTACATGGCAAGTATGATTAAAAGGACATCCACGGGATCACATTTCCCGGAACGCATACACGATCACATTTCGTATATGTAGACTAACTTCCTCCTGGTAGGAACGATAAGGCTCCTAATCTAAACCTGGCCAGATTCTCGGAATCTCATTTTCCGATTCGATATGCGATCACGTTTCGCACCCAAGACTCGGTCTTACAATATATATGCCGAGTACCCACATTCTCGGTAGATCAATTCACGAAAGAGGCGGAAAACGAGCTCAAGCCTCATAACATGCGGTACGCTACATGCAAATTGTAACAACCCGAAAAGTACCCAATTTGTCTCAGTAAAATATCTTATGGATACTTTTCAGCAGACTTAAGTTTTTAAAATGGAATTTATTGTTTCGAGTCGTATTTTGAAATTCCGCGTTCGTATTTGGAATTTCTGAGAGATTTCATGAAAAGACCGTTTTTAGTCATCTTTGACTTTTCTTGACTTTTAAGTCGTCTTT
>JAIUZE010024723.1:0-16521 GCA_022085475.1 Heliosperma pusillum | reverse complement strand
AATCAATTAAGAAAAAATTAAATCAACATACAAAATAATTGATTTGTTCAGAATAAGTATGTACCAGAATTGATTGCCCGGAACTTAGTTGAGTATGGCAGAGGTGCTGGTGGCGTCGTGAGTCGAAGTTGTTTGAGCTTCTAGTGATGGCGTCGTTTGGGGTTTGCGTTTTTTTTAATTAAGAACTAAAAGAGTTGGGTTTGCGTTTGGCGTCTAACATACAAGCTTTATTTGTCAACAAAATTTATTTTCATAAGTGGCTACGGTCAATATATAACCGTTGCCTTTAGTCTATATAAAAAGGTTTTTGGCTACGGTTTCTTAGCCTTTTGCTTTTTTCTGTATATTTGGCTACGGTTTCTTGGCAACAACCGTAGCCTTTTATAATAGGCAACGGCTATTTTTAATGTCCGTAGCCTTTTGTACTTGCCTTATGTCATTTTTGTACTAGTGATTCATATGGTTTGAGTGATTTAGTAAGTTTAGGTTTTAAACTTAATTATGTGTCGTAATATGTAACAGCCCAATAGCTAATAAAATTAATCAACGAAGATAATTTATAAAGGATCACAATGATTATAATCATATATATATACAATCCGAATTAATGAACTATGAATGATTATTTTGATGAAAACACATGTTCCATTTAATTCCGTACATTTCCTGTACGTTTCATAGATATGTTACTTGAGTTTAACATATGGGTTGATTTTGTATCTTTATAATATATATCATATTTTTCGATCAGTTTTGCTCAGTTATTTACGCTTGTTCATAAATTATTTTGTTAATTATATTAAAGATCGTACGGGAAATAACTAAGATTATCATGAATTGCCTACAATTTTGCTGCGTTTGATATTCTTATGACACCGAGAAACGAAGAGTTCTTATTTAATATGGTAACTAAGTCAATCTTGTATAATGTACATATTATTGGACTTAGTTTTTGACAAATGACATATAATATAATTTTGGATCTGAAGTTCCAAAAGATTTATTTTACAAAGATTGGGGATATGTCCACATTATGGCTTTGGCCTGAAGTTCAATGTTTTCAAGGTGTGTAATAACATAATACGGTCTCATCAATACAATATATTCATATTGTTTAAGTGTAAGTGGCCAGAAGAACACATGTAAATGCTAGTGGCTAGAAGTTCACAGCTGCGATTTGTTTTTAACCGTATTTGAGTTTCAAATGAATAAAACAATCTTTAATAAAGGAAAAATTATTTCTGAATTGATTCTTGTTCACCTGAAGTTGAACAGTATAATGAAATCTGAAATTTCATTCATTCCTTGAAAAGAAAAAGACTATGGCTATAGCAGAGATCGAGAACAAGGCATAATATTAAGCCTAATATTTCGGCCTGAACTGACCCTAATAATGTGGCCTTTCGTGAGCAAAGTAATGAGGCCTTTATTTAGCCAAATTCGAATAATGAAGGAAAATATTTCATGAAAGGTCATGTTGGACTAATATATCTATGAGTAAAGAAAAATGAAATTCATAAACGAGTTGATTGATGTTTATTTTATGGCCTGAAGTTCATATTGTTTAAAAAATACTAAAACTATGACCAGAAGTTCATAGTGTTTACAAATACTGAATTATGACCTGAAGTTCATAATGTTTACAGATACTGAAACGTTGACCTGAAGTTCACATTGTTGATCAATTCTCACATTTCATATAGTGAGTATTATTTGGGCATCATAATTAAAAATGAACTCGGGATTATACATGAATATTTGCAAGATGAGATATTCTTAAGAGTTGATAATCATATTTAATAAATTCAAAATCATTCTCTAAAGTGAATGAGACATCTGTTTTGAGTATGAAATATATTTATCATTCATACAAATAATGTAGTCATGTAGACACATTATCGTATAAATAGCTTAAAATACTATGTGTGGTATCTCGTATACAAGTGACATGTGATCAAGTTATTTAATATTATGAAGCGTATGATCACTCTAATTCATTGAATTCACCACTTCCTCTGAAGGGATCGATGAATTATTAATTGAGTTTAACTGAGATTATTCAAATAATCAGTTACGATTTGTATCCCTATAAAGAATCATTTTGATGTATGGTTTGTGTCCACACTACAAGAAAAAACAATGTATTATATTCCCTGAAGGAATATTGTGTTACACATTTAGTCTTGCCAATATAAATAAGACACCAGTTAGTGTCTTATGTCACATCTATTTTTATCTGCCAGATACAAAGGAATTATTTTGAATTCATATCCGAAATATAGCTAATTGGAAGTTTAGCACTATAATTATAGTCAAGTAGAAATCTGGCACGTGATATGACATTGCTAACCAGAAGTTTAGCATGTTGAATTGTCAACCAGAAAGTGGCGTGTGATAAATTATACTATCTAGACACGACCAAGTGGTTATGTAAGTTACCATGATTTTTGGGCAAACTAAGAAAGTTGACATTAAGTTGTTAAGATGTGACGATTGAGGCCATCCGGGTTCTAATTATATCCGTTTTGATAAACCTGAAATTTATCCTAAAGAAAGATAAGTGCTGAAACTCACTCGTGTAGAAATTATATTAAAGGCAAGACACTACAGTGAGATTGAGTATATTTAATATTAGAGACCTAAACACTACTCGAAGTTTAATAAAGAACTTAAATGTATGGATTGACATTTTATTGAAAGGCTTGTAGCCACATAATTATTTTCCTGAGTAGTGCCAGTGATGAAAAATCATATTTTGATATATGAGAACATTGATCTCCTAAATTGGGCATTGTGATTCAACACATTAAAATCCAACTGCATTATATGTTACTCTCCGAAATATTTTGTTATTATACAAAAATGCACTCATAAATTCTCATTGATGATATGAGAAATTGAGATCTAAGGTGATTATGATAAATATTTAGACTATACATTTGGTGATAGTTTTTACCACCTTAGAGGGAGAATGATAAGGAGAAGCTGGTAAAAACAAACACGTATGATATCCCCAACTGGACCTGAAGTTCAGCGGTTTGTTTTCAATATGAAATACATCAAATAGAGGTTCATAAAATTAAAAATGATGTCATTCATTTAGTTATGAAGATGTATTACGATACCAGTTTGATCACCTTGTCTAAATGTGACATTACATTGGGATCTATGATTTAATTATAGACAGATTAGCCCTATTTGTGGTATAGCGTGCTATAAATTAGTCATAGATATTATATGTAATGAATATTGAAATTCTTGTCAAATTGAACAATAACCACGAATGGAATGTAGTGTGGAAGTCATATCGGTTCACATATTTCAAATAATAAGAAAATGAGAAGTATGAGCAGTTGGTACTCTTATAGAGTAAAGAAATTTGTATGTCCCTAAGGTGACATAAATATCTGAATGATAATAGATGGCCGATGTAGAGATGAAATGGTACCCTACGTATTCATATATCACTTATCAGTACTGAAAATATCAAGAGATGTTGAAATTATATCGATATGGTTATGGAACCGATATGCATTTGCGCGCAGATTTTAATGGACTAGAAAGTGGGGATATTATATGTAAGTCCTAATTTTGATTGTCGACATATAATATTTGATTATAAATGAGCCCATGGACATGAAGTTCATATATTGACCTAAAGTCAATTGAAATTATGAATATTGGAAAAGATACTATATAGTTTGTATTTTGATTCATCATCATGTGCATGTAGATAATAAATCATCATTGCATCTTAGTTTAGTGTATATATTCTTTTTATTACATTGTTATTAAAATATGTTATTTAGGAATTTGTTTCTTATCGTATGTATGCACATGTTTCATAATATTGTTTATGGATAAATGTTTAAAGGAGAAAAATATTTTACTCCTACGAGGATAACTCCCTGAAGGAACCTCTTATGAATGATTATCAATTGAGTTTTGAACTCATGATAAAATATATGAACCTCTACAATACGATTGAAAGATATCATGATTAGTTCCAAAATGGAACATCAAAACTCCTTTAAAGTTTATTTGTTGTCTCAACCTGCAGTCTGAGCATATGAGAATTCAGATTTGTATGACACGTGAATAAGTTTATGGTCCATAAGTACCATAACGATTGAAAAATAATGTAGTCAAAGTCTACAATGAGGATGTCAATCCAATGGTTTAGCAAAGAAAATTTACTGAAGGTATTTAGTAGATTATTATTATCCAACAATTTGGTTGATTCTCCCGTAGAGATCCAATATATGGATGATTGCTACACTCTTTTTCCTTTCGACTAGGTTTTTTGTCCCAACGTGTTTTTCCAATCAAGGTTTTTAACGAGGTAGCTGTGACAACCCTCGCGAATGCGGAAATATAAAACATACAAGCATGTGAATTATATAGCGGAAAATACGGTATTTTAAAAACCTTTATACATGCAAGATAGAAAAATACGAGGAGTGTCAATGTGACAACCCTCGCGAATGCGGAAAGATAAAACATACAAGCATGCGAAAAGATATGCGGAAATACGGTATTTTAAAAACCTTTAAACATGCAAGATATATATATAACACGAGGTGTGTCAAAATGTTACAAACTAAATACGGAAATATACAACAAAGAGACGAGGCCTCTTAAAATGTTAACAAAGAACAAGTGTTTATCCAAAACTAGCTATTATCGTCTAGAGGTGAACTTCCAGGGACAACGCCCGCTAGCTCACACCCAAACCCCAAAATATCGTATCCAAAAAGTCATCCATAGCAAGCAACCTGTTCATCCATGAAAAACATGAATGCCACAGTCAGTGGGGAGTAACTCCAGGTTATCCTAGAAATATCACATCCCCCCAAAATCGTACATATAAGGAAATACGAAAGTAAAAGCTGCATATATATATATACATGTGAGTTACGATAAAAATAGATAGGCAATACGAGATATAATGATAAGATCCTGTGGAAATCAAATCCGTAACCATCATGTTATTCAACGACTCGGGAAAGACACTCTTAGGCAATCGAATACGCTCACTAGGGCTTGCATCTCACCGTTAGCGGTATAAGATTGATAAGATTGAGACTCAACAGACAAACCAGTCAAGTCATGCGATGATTACACAAAATCCAACATACTATCATCCATTCACGAACCAAGACAATGACAGTGCCAACTCATGCCATGACCATGAACAATATCATGAAATCACGCATTCAAAGACGACTCAAGACGACTCTCTCACGGTAAATGAAACGCACTAGCATCGTGTACATGGCAAGTATGATTAAAAGGCATCCACGGGATAAAGCGTTTCCCTGAACTCATACACGATGCTACATTTCGTATATGTAGACTAATTTCCTCCTGGTAGCACGACGATAATAAATATCCGGTCCTAGTCTAAATCTGGCCAGAATCTCGGAATCAACCATTTTCCGATTCGACATGCGATGACGTTTCGCATCCAAGACTCGGGCTTATAAAATATATGCCGAGTACCCCAAAGTCGGTAGCTCAATTCACGAAAGAGGCGGAAAAACAGCTCAAGCCTCATAACAAGCGGTACGCTACATGCAAATAACACCACCTCGCAAGTATACAACATTTGACGGCCGGGTCGATCAACGCATAGCGTTCAACTCCCAACAACGTCGTCGTATGCGCACTAACACATGCATTTAAGCAGTAGGATACCTCCCCGTTCCGACATTCCAGCCTTACGAACGTGGAGGTAGCCAAGGGAATGAGAGTACAAAGCACAAGACAAAAATAGTGCTCAAACCGTATCATTTGTAAAAACCGACTCAAAGTGGGACATACCAAAAACCGTCACAAAACATGTGATACATGCGAAAGAGCTATCATATATCCAAAACATGAATATTATAAGACATTACGTAAAATTATACGGTAAACGGATCATGCGAACTATTATAAATTACGAGTTTTATAAGTTAAAGAAAAACAACACAGCCGTGGTCCAGGCCGGGCAAGTGACCGGTGGCCGGTGGGCCGGCTCAGAACACAAGGCAAAACCCAAAAACAGAGAAAAGAGGTATGGGCCGGTCGGTAGACCGGCGGCCGGTCGACCGGCACAGACAATCACGACAAAATCAAAACTTCCCTTACTGATGTGTTCCAGGCCGGTGGGTTGACCGGTGGCCGGTGGGCCGGCCTGGAGCACCTCTTCATGCAAAACCAAGTTTCCAAAAATAAGTTACTGGAGTGTTCCCAGCCGGTTGGCAGACCGGCGGCCGGTCGACCGGCAGGGAACCCCAGTTCACCCGAGAGCCACTTACACTTAACCAATTCATTTCCAAATCATTTCAATTCTCATATATACTTCAAGTAATCATCAACAATCAATATAATTCATCAACATTCATCATATAACATCATTTACTAATCATAGCATGGTTTCTAATCTTCCTAATCGTATTCTAATACGATTTTCTAGCATATAACATGTAAAAACACGTAAGTGATATCGAGTAACCCTTCACCGTTACCTTTTCGCGTCTTTAATCGATTTCTAAACCTTCTAAGTCTCCACCTACAATTAGGATAATAAAAGATGAATATCATTCACCTTGAGAAAGACGGATAATTTAAAAAGCGAGAAAGACGGTAATTTTATTACCAATACGGATAGAGGAAGTAAGAGGGGAAGAATAAGACGAACTTACGTGAATTTGAGCGGAAAACGAATGAGATACGATGATTATAAGAATGGATCAAAGAGGGAGGCAAGGGTTTTGATTTCTTAGAGAAGAAGTAAAGTTGAAATGTGTTGGAATGAAAATAGGTTAAGTGGTAGAATGAGATAAGTAGGGGAAAAAGTCAACAAAAGTCAAACTCGCCTTAAGACGGGATTCTCATGGAATCTCGCGGAAATTCCAAATACGAACTCGGAAATTCTAAATTTGACTCGGAAAATATAATTATAAATTAAAACTTAATTTCGCTGAAAAGTATCCGTAAAATATTTTCACTATAAAAATAGGGTACATTTCCGGGTGTTACACAATCACCCCACCTTTTAAAAAGTTTCGTCCTCGAAACTTGAGAGTAGAAAATAAAAGTATCAAGTTCAAAATTAGTACGAAAACTTTTATAAGGGAGAAACATTTATGAAATGATGTTCATCTCGAAAACAGTTTAAGGAAATCTTTCATAAGTGCGAAACTTTATTTACGGATCGCAGGAGTGCCCGTCGCGAACGAGTACTCTAGTTATCCAAATCAAAGCAATGTCGAAATAGTGAAATCGAAAATCAAAACAACGTTAGTAAGTGCAGGACTAGTTATCAGACGTCTCCAATAACAAGTGCAAACATCCAACCAAACGCAAAATCCAAATATAAAAGCGAAAGAAATCTATTTTCTCCAAAAAGGAGGTACAAAAAACCTCTTTAGACTTCTTTGAAAAGTTAAATTAGGAAAGCAATATGAAATTCGAAGGTTTTCTCAAAGATAAAGTCAAAATAACACGACATTACACGTACATAGAGCGACTCGAACATAAAGTTCACAAATCACGATAACAAAATATATACAAAACACGCAAAAACAAAACAAATCGAACTCTTAGGGATAGGAAGATCAAGATAAAGTCGGCAGGAAGATCTACAAGAATTCGACATCACTAACTCTACTAATAAACCAAATCCTCAAGAGAATGCAATTTACCCAATTTGCAACTCATCATTTTCAATCATCAGAAATCTTACAAAAATATTCCATAATCACGAAACTTCGAGTAACAGATCCCAATTATTCGAATCCAATTAGAATCTACTAAGGTCCATCGGCACGGTAGACTCCACAACTAACAATCCACGCAACAAAACATAATTATCTAAGAACCAACTAGTCTCATCCAAGGTCTCACGACAAGGGAAAATCCACAATCCATTATCGCTTATAAGAATTCTTTAATACGCCAAACATCCTTAATTCGATCATTACTACGCTCGAAGCCTCAAATATAAATAGTCACATTAGCAAACTACGGAGGTTACTAATCCTCAAGATGAATGGGTTCACCATTCTATCTCTATATTCCGTAACAACTGAGCACTCACTATCCAAAGCTTGCAACGAACATTTCTCAATCTCAAACTATGATTCCTTAAGAATAAAAGAGAATTACTAATTCCAAACCACAAATGGCCAATCACTTGGCAATCAGACAACCATTCAAATCATTTAGATCATCTAAAACTCAAAATGAATCGATTTTCATTTATGACAAAACTCCTCAAACTTTGGGTACCAACTCAATTACCCTAAAGCAAAGTCTCTTTTATAATCCACCAATTAGAGACATCAAATTCTCAAATGATATCCCAAGCAACCGTTATAGTACCCAAAAACAACGAACTATTATCATGATTATCTAAATTCTCAAAATAACACTAGAGTACCAAGCTCCAAATCCAAAACTACTAGGAGAAGGTACATTATCACTATTAGGACTCATCCTACAGCTTAAGTCCTATTTTCCATGATCAAATACAACCTGAAATTTGCTCAATCCAAAAACACATATTCTAACCTAAGAATTCCAAAATACATTACACTTATTCTCTGAGTCTTACAAACGGAATATCCAATCCACTAGAGAAAAGATGAAGGAGCAACGAGATAGAAAATGATAAGGAATCTCAAGGAGAAGACAAGAATAAATAAAGCACGAGATTACAAGAGAGGAGCGCGGAAAATAACGAGGTCAAGAAAGAGACAAAGCAGATAGTAGAGGCATGAAAATATATCTGAGTAAGAAAGAAGATACGAGCATACGATTTCTTAAAGATCAATCTTGACAAAAAACATTCAAGAATGGAAATGAAAAGGAATGATGGCACGAGTAAAGGTTTAAGGTTTAATCCAGAAAATTTCTCCTTTCAAACTTAAGGCGATAGTAAAACAACTTAATTATTCCTTTACAAAGGCCACTTACAAGGGACCATCATACCACGTACAATCATCAAAGTAAGGTACACCTATATTTGATAAATCGACTACAACCCAATTCATCCACCCTTTCATATAACACGGATTCCCAATTGCGGAATTGCAACTCAAGCATAGTAACATTCTCTCAACTCCATAATTTGACACATTCCCAAAGGTTTCAAAAACCGAAGAACCAATAAGGAATTCTCCATACTAATCTCTTTTCAACTCCTAAGGCCACAAAGTAGAACACCGAACAAAACGTCATTATCAACATCATATAGCCCACGAGTTCATTATTAACAAAGTACGACCTCAAGTCAAACATCATCATTAACGTCCCAAGGTATTTCCATCATAACTCACATCATAATCCTCAAGTAATATGGTTCAACTTACCGAAACCTTACTACTTCAAACGAGTCTCCAATACCATAAGATAAGATCATATCTTTAAATCCAAGAACTATAGCCAAATGCTTTTCCACCAAGCCTATACTCACAAACACACCATAGGAAACCACAAGACGTCACTTAACCTCAAAAGTATTTCGCACCTCAAGATATCATTCAAAACTTCTTATCTACACCAATTAGACCCATCATAAGCATGGTGTTCAAAACAATACTAAACTTCTAAGTCCAAAAGACTAAATTACTAATGAATTAAGAAGTCATAGCCAACTAATTCAACCTTACACCATCGAATATCATGAACTATTTACACACAAGTCATGACAAGCATCAAGCATTAAAATCATCAAACTTATCTTACTACCTTTCCTTAGAGATACAACCAATCATCAATATAGGGTGAATTAAGATCTACACCATTTTCCTCAAATCACAAATTCATTCTAACAAATACTAATATTCCACAAAATTCAAGTCCTTCCGACCAAGTATAATATACTACAAACAAATGGGTATGGCATCCACAAAAAATGTTACAAGGGAAGGTAAGGATACCAATGGTAAGATGGAGGAACTATCAAGAGTAATTTCCAAGAGGCAAACAAGTTGGAAGAGAAAGAAGCACTTAGATAGAAGGAAGAGAGCATAATACATTAAGGACGAGAGAAATCATCGATGAGGAAGAAATATACTTCAATTACGCTTGTCAATCTTCAATCTTCGGTAAAGGATACTTCTTCTAGGTAACACATGATCCACCTTAAGACGGTAGATACAAACAAACATAACATCACTCAACACAATCAACAAACAAGTTAAACCTAACAAACATCAGGTACACCAAAGACTACCACCTTAGGTCCTTAAGTCTACCCATCTCTCATTTATTATTTCAAGGTCAAGTAATTTAAGTTTAGGGTTCACGTGTGTGCGTCGGGAGCGATAAAGCTCTGATACCAACTGTGACAAACCTCGCGAATGCGGAAATATAAAACATACAAGCATGTGAATTATATAGCGGAAAATACGGTATTTTAAAAACCTTTATACATGCAAGAAGAAAAATACGAGGAGTGTCAATGTGACAACCCTCGCGAATGCGGAAAGATAAAACATACAAGCATGCGAAAAGATATGCGGAAATACGGTATTTTAAAAACCTTTAAACATGCAAGATATATATATAACACGAGGTGTGTCAAAATGTTACAAACTAAATACGGAAATATACAACAAAGAGACGAGGCCTCTTAAAATGTTAACAAAGAACAAGTGTTTATCCAAAACTAGCTATTATCGTCTAGAGGTGAACTTCCAGGGACAACGCCCGCTAGCTCACACCCGAACCCCAAAATATCATATCCAAAAATCATCCAAAGCAGCAACCTGTTCATCCATGAAAAACATGAATGCCACAGTCAGTGGGGAGTAACTCCGGGTTCTCCCAGCCATATCACATCAAACGTACATATAAGGTAATACGAAAGTAAAGCATGCATATATATATACATGTGAGTTGCGATAAGATTAGATAGGCAATTCTATAGAAAAATGATAAGATCATGTGGAAATCAAATCCGTAACCATCATGTTATTCAACGACTCGGGAAAGACACTCTTAGGCAATCGAATACGCTCACTAGGGCTTACATCTCACCGTTAGCGGTATAAGATTGATAAGATTGAGACTCAACAGACAAACCAGTCAAGTCATGCGATGATTACACAAAATCCAACATACTATCATCCATTCACGAACCAAGACAATGACGGTGCCAACTCATGCAATGACCATGAACAATATCATGAAATCACGCATTCAAAGACGACTCAAGACGACTCTCTCACGGTAAATGAAACGCACTAGCATCGTGTACATGGCAAGTATGATTAACAGGCATCCACGGGATAAAGCGTTTCCCTGAACTCATACACGATGCTACATTTCGTATATGTAGACTAATTTCCTCCTGGTAGCACGACGATAATAAATATCCGGTCCTAGTCTAAACCTGGCCAGGATCTCGGAATATAACGTTTTCCGATTCGACGTGCGATAAAACGTTTCGCACCCAAGACTCGGTCTTACACATGACGCCGAGTACCCCAAATTCGGTAGATCAATTCACGAAAGAGGCGGAAAAACAGCTAAAGCCTCATAACAAGCGGTACGCTACATGCAAATAACACCACCTCGCAAGTATACAACATTTGACGGCCGGGTCGATCAACGCATAGCGTTCAACTCCCAACAACGTCGTCGTATGCCCACTAACACATGCATTTAAGCAATAGGATACCTCTCCGTTCCGACATTCCAGCCTTACGAACGGAAAGGTAGCCAAGGGAATGAGAATACAAAGCACAATACCAAATAGTGCTCAAACCGACTCATTTGTAAAAACCGATTCAAAGTGGGAACATATCGAAAACCGTCACAAAACATGTGATACATGCGAAAGAGCTATCATATATCCAAAACATGAATATTATAAGACATTACGTAAAATTATACGGTAAACGGATCATGCGAACTATTATAATTTACGAGTTTTATAAGTTAAAGAAAAACAACACAGCCGTGTTCTAGGCCGGGCAGGGGACCGGTGGCCGGCGCAGAACACAAGGCAAAACCCAAAAATAGAGAAAAGAGGTCTGGGCCGGTCGGTAGACCGGCGGCCGGTCGACCGGCACAGACAATCACAACAAAATCAAAACTTCCTTTACTGATGTGTTCCAGGCCGGTGGGCCGGCCTGGAGCACCTCTTCATGCAAAACCAAGTTTCCAAAATGAGTTACTGGAGTGTTCCCAGCCGGTTGGCAGACCGGCGGCCGGTCGACCGGCAGGGAACCCCAGTTCACCCGAGAGCCTCTTACACTTAACCAATTCATTTCCAATTCATTTCAATTCTCATATATACTTCAAATAATCATCAACAATCAATATAATTCATCAAGCATCATCATATAACATCATTTACTAATCATAGCATGGTTCCTAATCTTTCTAATCGTATTCTAAATACGATTTCTAGCATATAAACATGTAAAACACGTAAGTGATATCGAGTAACCCTTCACTGTTACCTTTTCGCGTCTTTAAACGGTTTCTAAACCTTCCTAGTCTCCACCTACATACAGTTAGATAATAAAAGATGAATATCATTCACCTTGAGAAAGACGGATAATTTAAAAAGCGAGAAAGACGGTAATTTTATTACCAATACGGATAGAGGAAGGTAAGAGGGGAAGAATGAGACGAACTTACGCGAATTTGAGCGGAAAACGAATGAGGTACGATGATTATAAGAATGGATCAAAGAGGGAGGCAAGCGTTTTGATTTCTTAGAGAAGAAGTAAAGTTGAAATGTGTTGGAATGAAAATAGGTTAAGTGGTAGAATGAGATAAGTAGGGGAAAAAGTCAACAAAAGTCAAACTCGCCTTAAGACGGGATTCTCATGGAATCTCGCGGAAATTCCAAATACGAACTCGGAAATTCTAAATTCGACTCGGAAAATAAAATTCTAAATTAAAACTTAATTTCGCTGAAAAGTATCCGTAAAATATTTTCACTATAAAAATAGGGTACATTTCCGGGTGTTACATAGCTCTACAAGTGCATTATTGATACGCTATAGTAATGATTTTTGAGATGACAATTGTTTTAGATATAATATTATGTCATGTAATGAGAAGAATTGAACTTATTTTCTCTCACTATTTGGTGTATTACCTGAAATAAAGATCAAGAGTTGTCATGAATGACTGCATCCGAATTGTGAGTTCTAAAACAATGTGAAGATTGAAATTATCAAGGATATGAAGATATCAAGTTTGTCAATTAAAATGGATTTTATTCAACGATCGAGAAGTTACGTCAAAGCATGATTCATTTGAAGTTATATATGTAAGTTTCTTAAACTCGATATTAGACATTTCTAATATCATATAACTAATAGTTTACTCTTAAACCATTTAGATCTTATGCATGCATAACAATAAAATCAAAGATAAGAAGAAATCATTTCCTTACATTGATTTAGAAAGATTTTGGGCACAAAATAGGACTCCTTCCCACTTTGTTCTTGAGCTTATAATATAAAGGCTGAATTTCCAAGTCCTTAGTATAAGAACTCTCCTTTTGTTGCACCAAGACAATACCCAAAACAATACAAAATACTACACTAGTATATATTGTAGTAGCCCTTAATAATATATATATAAAATACCTCTTATTACTACACTAGTAATATTATGTTAGAATTAGAACTCAAGTTTATAATAAAACTTCTCAAGTTTTCTTAGTGAGAGATGTATGTATTTTAGAGAGATAAGCATACATATATAATTTGAGATCTAATGAGTTAAAATAAGAAAAACTCTTCTCTTATTTTAATCAACAAAACCGGCACCCCTAAGGCATGGGTAAGGGTTTGCCTTTTTCTTTTTGTCTTTACAAGAAGGTAGACTAGCTATAGGATTAGGTATGCAATGATGTTGTTATAATCTTGATTAGAACAACAAATAATGCACAAAACCTACCCTAATTACCCTAAAACCGCTGCACCCCTTAAAATGGGTGTCCATTTTATTTTTGTAATTTGTCATTTGTCACAAATGTGACACGTGACATGTAACATGTAATTAAGCTTATAAATGTACATTTAACTAATTTAAATGCAATTTCATAACAAATAAATTAGACTTAACATTTTAAGTCACATTTTATAATTACATGTAAATAATATGAGTCATCTCATATTTGGTTAATATAATCTACAACAGTTTGTAATTATAATCGACCAATTTCACTATCTCAAATGTTTCATAAACATAATTCATTATTAATAATATAACAATTAAATTACCAAAAATGAATCTTATTTAATTATATTACAATAAGATATAATTCTCACTTTAAACCTGTTCAAATTAAGGGATTAATTAATCTGTATCGCTATACAATTAATTAATGTACATGATTAAGGGATTGTCCTTTAGGTGTAACCTCAAGGGATCAAATGATCACCACCGTCATACGACAGTAACGTCAAATTCAATTTAGCCAATCGTTACCGATTTATGTTGACCAGTTGACTATAATATTCAGCATCCCTTTGTATTCTTATTATTGAGATTTAATTATCTGATCGCACTATTGTTGAGGACACTTACTCCAACAATCTCTCACTTGTCCGAGACAAGTGTGCGTCACCAATTCTCTTGTCCTATTACAATCTTCCACTCAATGCAAGGTGTCTTGCAGGTCGTACTTGCATTTGATCATATCAAGAGTGGTTTCCTCGATCTGCAGAGTAACTGTCTGACCGGAATTATCTACCATAAATACAGTGTGGCCACGCATTTTCAACTTACTCCTCCTCGAGTGGCTTCGAGATTTAAAACAAACCTGACAAGGGGTGGACAATTCCTATTGCACTATTCCCTTCGAATAGCCACAGCTCATCATGACCCAAAAGATGCCCATTTGACCCCAGTTACGAAGGTCGTGGAGAATAAATCAAAGTCACTCTGAAACTGTGCCACCTTAGGCGAACAGTCTTTGGTCAAAGAATTGACTCAAAAGAATACTAGTAGCTCTTGCCACGACCAGGCTACAAGAATTGTTAAAATTCTAAAAGCGGTCACTGCCCGACAGATTGTCCCTTACACTCTGTCTATGTGATCGATTGGTCATCCCTTATGACCCTATGGCACTTGAACTTGCCATCAATCGCATCACACTCTAGTCACTTCGAGACGTCACCTCATATAAGCAACTAGGGGCCAATGCTATGTTAATCCAGTCCACTTTAATGGAGTCCATAAATTGTCTCCACAATCCATTTGGATATAACAAAGCACAAAAACGAGTTTATAAAAATCAAATGATAAATGTGATTATCATATATGAACAATCAACACAATGTTATTGCTTCATATCATATAATCTAAAGTTTATTTCGTCCATGACAATTCATGACGATGCAATAAAGGCTTGGGTAATGAATATACAATATATTTATTTATTCCAACCTTGTGAATTGCTTTTTCCTTCCATCCAACGTTATTTCTAATAACATGAATTTATCTATGTACATATCTAGATCTCTATCTAGTGTTTAGGCTCTTTAACTTGAAAGACGCTCCCACTCGTTATCATGATAACTGATAGGTATTTTGGTGTAAGGATCTACCATTAGCTCCTTGTATGCCACCTTATCCTCATCATAATGTACTAGGTCTCTATTTGTAGAATTTATAATGATTGACTCTTCAATCATCATTTTATTTATTCGCTTCTTGTATAACAAAGGTACGCCTAGGATTCGGATAAATCCTTATAAGTTTGGAAATTTGGGTTTGTGTAACCTTTACCACATATCCAAATTTTCTCTACCAAACACAAGAATGTATCCCTAGTCCTCCTTGAGAACTCTATGGATGTTCTTGTACGCTATCCAATGACACTCATGTGGATTGATTGTTATGGGCTTGTCATGCTCCTAGCATACAATTTATTTAGGTTTATGTATGTAATGGCATACATGATTGGTCTCATGTGATCAACAACTCTTAGGTTCTGTGGATGACTATGACCCTTTCATAGTGATGTGACACCCTCAAATTTGCGGAAAGAAAAAAAATATTTAAATAAATAAAAGATGAGAATACGTTTCTAATAGGTTCACTTTAGTGAAAATCGGTATATTTTAAAACCGAAACCTACTATTAAATATATTCATCATAAGAAGGTGTCTTAAATAAAAAAGGTTCATAACTAAAAGGAAATAATATTATACATAAGAATATCCAAAACGGGAGACATATCTCCCGTAAAAATACGGAAATAAAAGAGTGTATAATATATACAATCCTAAGAACCGAATATAGGTCCAAGGTAAATACTTCGCTCGCTAGCTCGTCAATGTACCCATGTATGCATCACGAACCTGCCAACCGCATTAAATATAAACACGGAAGCCACAGTCAGTGGGGAGTAACTCCGAGTTCTCCCAGCCACGAAATGTCGAGTTTAATTAAACATGAATAACATAAAAGCATTGTATATGGAAAATACAAAACCTTAACATATACGATATGCTTTATGTTATGAAAACAAAATAACAACTATAACCTAGCATC
>JAIUZE010024720.1:0-15469 GCA_022085475.1 Heliosperma pusillum | reverse complement strand
AGTCGGAAAAAGTCAACGAAAGTCAAAGTCGACTTAAAAGTCAAGAAAAGTCAAAGATGAATTAAAAGTCAAGAAAAGTTAATGACGACTTAAAAGTCAAGAAAAGTCAATGACGACTTTAAAAAGTCAAGAAAAGTCAAAGACGACTTAAAAGTCAAGAAAAGTCAAAGATGACTTAAAACGGGATTTTCATGAAATCTCCCAGAAATTCCAAATACGAACTCGGAATTTCAAAATTCAACTTGAAACAATAAATTCTATTTTAAAACTTAAGTTTACTGAAAAGTATCCGTAAGATATTTACTAGAAAAATTGGATACTTTTCGGGTTGTTACATTAACAATATAAAAAAATAGTTTCAAAGCCCGTGCGATGATCATAATTATGATCATTCCACCTTATGATAATTTCAATGTGAGACAATTTTACTATTTCTCACCATACCTACATTGTTTTTCGATGTGGGACAAATAACACATTAAATAGTTTAACATCAAAATTATTATTTATGATACTTTTATAAATTAATTTTTAATGATGTAAATTTTACTATACTGAATATTATAATACAAACTTGTAAGAGCTCGGTAAGACAATATGTAAGAGGCTCAAAAGATTTTTGGTTGAAACTTTAGTTCCAAATATGATTCATATTGGTAATCATAAGATCACCCACTTTATGATAATTTTCTGATGTGGGACAATTCTACTATTTATAGGTAATATATTCACCACACTTACATTATTTTTCAATGTGAGACAAATAATATACTAAGAATTACATCAAGTATGTGCAAATAATATGAGTTTTTATACTTTGCAGGTTTTTTTTACCACGAATCTAATTATATTATCTTCATAATTTTTTTTTACAATACTTAATATTTTATAATAATACTTTCTAAATTAATTTTTGTTGATTTAGATTTAACAATCGTGGAGATAATAATACACAAACTTGATCTCTAAGACAATACTTAAGAGACTTCAAAGATTTTAGTTTGATTTATAAGGTCAAATGATTTTTATATATAATCATAAGATCACCCACCTTATGTTAATTTTCTGATGTTGGACAATTCTACTATTTATACATAGTATATTCATCACATAAGAGATCTCTAAGACATTATTTAAGAGATTGAATCTTTTTTGGGTTGATACATAAAATTATAAGGATGACTCCTATTTATAATCATAGGATTACCCACTTTATGTTATTTTTCCGATGAGGGATAATTTTACTATTTATAAGTAATATATTCACCACATCTACGTTATTTTTCATGTGGGACAAATAACATATTAAGTTGTACACCATCTTTTTCTATAAAATATATATTTTTATTATTTTTATTTTATAATAAGTAAAAGATTCTCCACTTTTTTTTATATCCAAAGTATGATTTATGAAACTTTCCACAATAATTTTTTATGCTGTAAATTTCACTATTGTAAAGATTATAATACAAACGTTTAAGAGATATCTAAGACAATACTTAAGAAACTCAAAAGATTTAGGGTGGATATATAAGTTCCAATGATGAATTCTATTTATAATCATAGGATATTGTAAAGATTATTGTAGATTTTTGATGCAGGATAATTCTACTTTATATACGTATTATATTCACCACACCTACGTTATTTTTCAATGTGGGATCAAAAACATACTAAGTAATACATCATATTTTTTCTATAAAATAATTATTTCTTAACTACTACTAAACTATATACTAATATTAGAGTAATAAAAAATATTTTAAAAGTCATTTGTTTAATTTTTATATACCTATGTTCTAGTTATATGATATTATAAACAATATGGTAGTCAAAAATACAAAATTTATACTCTAATGAAAGCAGTTTTCGTTAAGACTCCAAATATCTAAGTTTGGAAATGTTTTACATTATATATTTTTTGTTATATTGATAATCAAATATCTTTTTACGTAAATAATAGTTGTGATATAAGAAATATTACATAGTATTTTTTTTTTAATCTTGCAAGATATGAAAATATAATTTCCAAAAACTGAAAGAGATGACGTGGACCTCTAGAATCGCTCCAAAAAAGCCTCTTTTATATATATAATATATATTGATGTGAGATACTCTTGTATCATCATAATTTAAGATGATCTCTTATTATTTAATTAGGGACGATATCAAATCTCTAATGTGAGACGGTATCCTATATATTTAATGAAGACATTCTCATATCTATTCAATTTAAGACAACCTCCTATCTATTTAATTGAGACAACCTCCTATTTAATTAGTGTGAGACAGTCTCATGTCATTATAATTTAAGATGGTCTTCTGTCATCATAATTTTAGATGATCTTCTATCATATTAATATAAAATAATATTTCATGTCATTTTAATGTGAGACGATCTCTATCGATTTATTTAATGTGAGACAATCCCCTATATTTTTAATTGAGACGATCTCATTGTGATACTCCGTATTTCTGAGTACCTTGTACTCGGTCAAGTAGGGGTCACTCGACCGAGTGGGCTGTGTACTCGGCCGAGTAGGGTGTATTCGGCCGAGTGTGAATGTTGTGTCAATTAGGCAGCCTTCTGCCTAGTTGGCACTCGGCCAAGTGTAGTGTGCACTCGACCGAGTGCGGTGTACTCGACCGAGTGAATCGGTCTATCAGGCGGTTTGATTAAAGATAATTAAAAGGTTATTTCGTCATTTTACTTCTCATAATCAACCATAAAGCTTTCTAAACACTCAAAGACCTCTTAATCATCCCTAATCATCTCAAGGATCTGATTGGATTGCATCTTGTCTAGTTTATTGATTCCATTGATAAGTAATCTGCCTTTATATTAGTAATCATGTTGGGTAGTGTAAAACCCTAATTGAATTGAGGAAAAAGGGGATCTGATAGTTATTGATTGGATTATATTGTATGTTGAGGGGGAGACTTTGTAGAAGAAGATTTCTGATTTTTATTGATTGCTTGTGAATTTCCTTACAAGGTAGGGGTTCCCTACTCAGTACTTGTATGTTGTTTTTTGTGATAAGATGTGCTACTGTGATTGTTTTTATTTGTTGTTGTTGATGATGATGATGATGATGAAGGTGTTCGGAGATTAGGAGTTTGGGTGGTCAGTTGGTTACTATTTTGGTGGTCCATCGGGAAACGGACCACACGCCGAGTTTGCCTCTCGTAGCTCTCCTGCTGCGAGGGGGATGTGCACATTAATGATCCGGGACTCTCGCTTCGACCAGAGGAAATTTCGATGTCCAGTGTTGCGGTCTAGAACTAATAGGTGGTTTTGCAGGTCATGGGTGGTAGCTTGATGCTGCAGAGGTGGATGCTGCGGTGGGCCTCCAATTTTTGTTATGTGGATGGTTATTTTTATTGTCTTGTACATTGAGGGGCTTATCTTATTACTGACCTCGTTTAATGTTTTTCAAAACTGTTGTGATCCATTGGGGAATGGTGAGCAGTTGACCGGAGGTAATTCGTTTAGCTCCCGTTGGGGAACTTGAGGGGATTGCCGCTGATGAGTCATAGATTCTGCAGTCATTAGTTGTCATAAATATTTACTTTATTTTGATCAGTTTGGATTATTGTTTACGACGGTGTGTCGTCTGGAATTTGGAATAATGCAGCTTGATTAAACTATTGATTTAATAAATATTTTTCTATTATGGTCTATTTGTTATGCACTACCTCGGGCAATCGAGAGGGTAGCATCCCGATGTACTAAGGACGTCTTGTAAGGCTATTTGGTATATGGGGGTGTTACAAAGTGGTATCAGAGCGACGATTTTGGAACCTAAAACCAATGTGTAGATACCTCGAATCTGCACCTCCCGCCAACCACCCAGTGATGATTAGGCCGCATGTTTGTTACATCGAAACGTTTTATGACAGTTCATAAGTTCGTCGTCAAGTGATAGCTCAAACAGTTGTGTCTACCCCTTGGTCCTCATCTACACGCTGATACGGTCGTTTTGACAGTCATAAGAGTTTGTTTGGAGTCCGGGTCAAAAACCGCTTCATTTTCTATAAACTGTCTTTTAAAACCAAGTCTGAACGCTCGAGAATATTCTGGATATTTTAATATTTCAAAACTTATCTTTTTTTTTGGTAAAATATATCCGTATTTTATTTAGAAAGAAATCGAAATCTACCGCAATTCTTAAAAAGAAACGCGGAAATCAATTGTTTATGGTAGGAGACAACTCAAGAAGTAACACAGCAGGTGATGCGCCTCTTCTAAGAGTCGCAGTTCCTGCTGCGCCTCTTCCCCGGGCTTGTTTTTCCTGTTTCCGGAATATTTTCTAGATTACTTTTCGTGTTCGAGTTATTCCAAAACTTTTCGGACTTTTCAATATGAAAGGAGACCTCCGTTCTCACATTTAAGACATGCGAGTGTTCCGCCCCTTCTCTTCTCTCTTTGCATTCTAGACCTTGCTCTAAGCTTATTGACAACTACGTGTTTGATCAATCGACCACGTAAGCTTAGATCCTTCTAGGTACCTGTCTCGTTTTGCATTGACTTACCAATTTGACCAACGCAACCTAATTAATCAACTTTAATCAATCGTTTTCCTCTTTCGAGGGCACTTTCATTACATCGAGTCGAGCTATCGCTAAAAGACAACTTAGTTAACTCGTTTCGTCAAACATGTAAGTATGAGGGTGTAATAATCCCGTCTTGTATTTTATTTTTCGTATTGTATAAATTATGTAAGATTCATGTCAGATTCATGTTAAAACCGTTTTCAAACATTTTTTATTAATCTTTCATAAATTACCTTTTAACATTACTTCATATTTATTTATTTAGTTCTTGATTTAGATCCCTAATAGTCGATATTAGTGGGTTTTTGTCGTCTTTAATTCGAGATCGTGTCTTAAAAGGTTAGATTCGTTCATATCTAGTCCTTAGATACGTCTTTGATATAGTTTAGTATAGTTAAAATCTATTAAAACACTTCAAACCGACTTCAAGATCATTAATAAACATTAAATTCACCAACGAATCATAACTGATCGCGATTCTAGCTTCACAGCCAGAACCCATCTCAGGAACAAGCGCATAGTCTGATACTCCTCTTCCAGAGGACGCATGACCTGCTGCGCCTATTCCAGGCTGGTTTCTCTCTCTGAACTTCCAGTTTCGCTTCGACGTAGCTTAATTGTATAATTGATCGACTACTAACTCTAATATCGATGTTAAATTGTTTAGTCTTTTATTACTTTCCTTTTCTTTAATTCAATTCATCTTTTCAAGCATATTTCCGACATAGATCCCTGGAATGCGTTG
This sequence comes from Heliosperma pusillum, assembly GCA_022085475.1. Lineage (NCBI taxonomy): Eukaryota > Viridiplantae > Streptophyta > Magnoliopsida > Caryophyllales > Caryophyllaceae > Heliosperma > Heliosperma pusillum. The sequence goes on along the minus strand of JAIUZE010024720.1, from coordinate 10,170 downwards.
TAATCTTTGTTCTTTTGTAATTTTATTCAATCTCTTGTAATCATTGTATGATTTAATTAATTGTTCTCACATGAAATTGAATCTTAAATCCTTCTTCGACCTAATTGATTGCTAAAATACATGTCAACCGACTAGTCTGAACTCACATGCTAGGATCAAAACTTAAATGTTGCATAGCATGCATAAAACCGACAACATATCGATAACAAAAGTGTTTTTTTAACCATTAGGAGAGGCCGTTATCGAGGCGGGCGGGATTTGGTGTTCGATTAAAAGAGCTTCCTAATACGTACCCTCACCCCTTACTCCAGATCTCTGTGATCACCCGTGTTCATTGGCATCCACGAGTGTCATTCTAGACATAGAATGCTAAGGGTAACGAGTTCTTTACTTTTCATGTCATCGCTTTATGTCTTAACATGACATGAAGTATTCAAACGGTTCCAACTTCCACAAAAGTTGGTGGCGACTCCACAAACGCGTATTCAATACGACGGCACATCGCGCCTCCTCCTCGCCGAGGCACGTGATTGGGGGTCCCGTGTATCACACAATGAACCCAATGAACTTAGGAGTGTCTAATAAAATGAACCCGGGTAAGCGTTGTGGGGAGCTATCGCAAGTATAACACCCCCATACACCAAGGTGCCTTACAAGACCCCTTTAGCACATGGGAGGGCTACCATTTTGGCTGCCCTATGTAGTAAATATCAAAACAAGCAATAAAGAAACAACATTTATTTAATAACGTTTAAAAGTCGATACAGAATCCCAAAATAGCTGGCATACCATCTGACCAACAATTCCATAAAGATATCATACTAACAATTAGATAACAATGTTTAACATAATGAAATGACTCATAACTGTTCAAGACTCCAAACGACACGCGGAAGCTAGATACATTACGATGATCCCATCCTTGATCCCACACAATACTAACGATTACCTGCGATCACCTGTTAAACATCCCTCAATGGATCACAACAGTTTTGTAAAAGAGTAGAAGGGTCAGTATTCGCATATACCGACTAACGTACAAGATACTCACAATACAAAGGAGAAAACGGAGGGCCACCGTAGCGGTTACCTCAGTATAGTCAGGTTACCATCTCTGCTCTACACAACCACCTATTGGCCCGTGGACCGCAGCCACATGCGTCGAACTTCCAGATCGCCACAACAAGATAACCCGGAACATTAATTTGCACATCCCCCACGTGGCAGGATAACCACGGGGGCGAACTCGGGGTGTGACTCGTTTCCCAATGGGATCACCAAACCATAGTAACCAGTAATCATCGCCAACAACTCAAAACTCCATCATTGTCACAACAGTGACCATCGTCATTAATCACATATCAATAATCACAAATAGAAAGCAACAATCTCATGCTATCAATTAGAAACACAAATACCGAGTAGGAAACCCTACCTTATTGCAATTTCGTGTATAGAAAAGCAAAGAAATCAAAAGTGTTCCTCTACAAAGTCCCCTCCTATACAATCCATAGTTATTCAATTAACATCACAATTCCCCTTTTCCCCCAATTCAATTATGGTAAACAATGCAGTACAAACAATCACAAATCGAGAATACTTACCCAAATCAACAGATCGACGAAGAAAAAGGTGGGATCCAGCACGAAATGATCAAGGTTTCCTTGAGGAGTTTGAGAGGATTTGAGAGTTAGGGTTTGTGTTTAAAACGTAGAATGATTTTTTGAAAACTAATCCTCTTAATGACTCCTTAATCATCCGTCTGACTAATACCCGAAAACCGTCGTACTCGGTCGAGTACAAGATGTACTCGGTCGAGTACGACTTATTCAGTTGAGTACCGATATTACTCGTCCGAGTACACGAGATCAGAACATTGCTAAAAACACCAGCCAACTTCACTCGGTCGAGTAGCCTCTACTCGGCCGAGCCCCTTATACACAGAAATACGGATTCTTACAGCAAGGACTTGGGAGACGTCCTAAAATCACAACTTTACCCCTATAGCTCTTAGTCGGGAACAACGGGGATGTGTCGGGACGTATGTGTGTATGATGTGATTGCTGTGGTAATTGATGAACTATGATATGAGGCGGAGATGGAATATGAGCATGAAAATGTGAGATGTGTTATGAAAAGTATGTATGACATGTTGTATATATGAAAGGATGTGGTGTTAAGCATGAAAAGTATGTATATATGATTGCAAAATATGATATCTGCGTATGAAGAAAATTTATGCTGTATGGGGGCCATATGATGCATATGAAACTTATGTGGAGTAAAGATGAAATGAGAAATGTTGAGACGAAAGAGATGTGTTTATATGTATGATAAAATTGCTGTGTATTAAGGTCTTTGTGTTTATATCTGGTATTATACCATAAAAGTTGAGTTGGGTATGACTCGACCGAGTGTGGCACGTGGCTCGACCGAGTAAAAGGTACTTGACCGAGTGTGGGAGTCTGATATTTTGGGATGGCTACTGGATTGTGGCACAAAGGCGAGTGGAATTGACACTTGACACGAGTCACTTGTGGGACTCGACCAAGTAGAGTGTGTACTCGACCTAGTGCGTGGGACTCGACTGAGTCGCCACAGGAAGGGTAGATGTAAATTTGTTTTGTCGACGTATTGTTTGTGATTAAGTTATGTTCTTCTTTGTCCTTAATTTTAAATCTGTGAAAGAAGTGGTGTCTAGTAGAGTTGTAGTATGTCTTTGCTACATAGCGCACCGTTCCGTGTATGTATTGTTCTTAGTGAGTGAGTTGGATGGATTTTATAAGCGAGTAATGTTGTTATGATTGTATGGTTTTTGTAAGAAAGGCGGGTGGTTAAGTGTGAGTAAGATGAATATATTAATGAGCCTTGTGAAAGAAAAAGCCAGTTTTGTGGTATCTGATGAACGATTATGTTGGGAGTTGAGCAATGTATAAAGGCGTGTATGTATATGTCCAAATGATAATGTGAGAATAGTAATGTATGAATTGAAGATTTAGAAGAGAGATAGGAATGGTTATAAAGGGGAATATGCTTAAGATATAAAAAAAAAATGGGAATATTTGAGTAGATTAGGGATTACGATGAGGACCGATATAGAAGAATGTAATGATGATGGTACCTAGAGAGCTTAGTCTACTTGATGCGTAAATAGGTGGAAATCCGGATAACTAAAAGACAATTGTGGAGATGAAATATTATGGGAAATACGATATGTGGTAAGCATCGTTTTGAGGTATGCTAAGGATGGATAATAATGATAGATGTCCAGTATCGAGGATTATTTGAGCTTACTATTAGTGGATGAAGGACAATAGTGAGTTAAAAGAAATTGTTATTGCGTATGATTAGAAGGTTGTAGCAACGTGTTGTTGAGTGTGGGATCTTGAGGTAATAAGAATATAGTCGTATTACTGGAAGACTATATAGTGAGAGTGAATCTTTGGGATAATGAGTAATTGTAATTGGTGTAAATTGGACAAAGTGTATATATAGCGAATTGGTCAAGCAAGGAGTAGTTAAAGAAATAGAAAAGTATAAATAGAAAGATATTTATGAGTTCTTGATATGATTTGCATTGGGAATATTTGAGTCGAGATGAGGCAAGCTATAGGAAAGATATTTGAAGGATTACATTGTGGGGGTAAGTGGTCGAGACACAAAGGACATAGTTTTGTACGAAATAGTAAGAAAAAGGTGATCGTATTTTTGAATGAGATGTATGTGAGTTTGGAATAGGAGAATATGACACATATTAGCGGATAATTGATTTTCCGTAATTGTTGGATGGTAATCGAGAGAATATTGTTGTAGTTTTTGGTGTAATCATTCGTGGCTTTAGAAGTACGATGGGTAGTGATTTGTGTGAGATGTATGCGTATTTGGTGGTGTACTGACAGAATACCGTTATTATAGAATTTGGCGGTCTGAAATGTTGGGTTGATGTAATAGGGAGATAAGAGATCAGATGCGGAATTATGAATGGAGATTTACTTATTGTTGTTAGTCGTTAATGGAATCTATCATGAGGATGTGGGACTAAAGATGTAATGAGATTTATTAAGTTTCAAAAGGAAATGTGAGAACTTATCGCTATCTCGAGATATTTGTTCTATACCTTGTGAGTCATGTTGCGGGGAGAGAGGCGTTGATCGAAGAGGACTAGTCGTGATTTTTGTCGAAGAAGTTGTGCGAAAAATTTAGTATTATTTGATGAGTGATATATAGTTAAGGGTAAAGGTGGTTTTGAGTGTTTGAAATGTGATGACTTTGAAATTGTCTTCATTTTAGCAAGGGAATGCAAGGTGTCAAGGTGGTAGTTCTTAATTAGTTGTGTTGTTGGATTGTACATTTGCGGTGTTTGGTGGCAAACGTGTGAGTTTATGAGCAAAAGGAGAATGATGAGTTATAATGGTGTGGGATATATGTGGGTCTAACTTCCTTGTTAAGATTATTTTGGTTAATAATAGTCCGTTACTCGTGTAGTTAGTCGGTAATCTAAGATGTGGTATTAGTCACATGTATCTGTCGAGTTAGTACATCTTTAGCATGGTTGGTGATAGGCTAAATCGCACACCTAATCAAAGATAACCAACATGCAGTAAAGGTAGTCAGGATCGTATCCACAGGGAGACTAAAGAAATTCTATTTGCTAATTAATAGTCTGTCTAAGTAACAGATTGAGGTTTTGATTGTTTGGTTTCTAAACTAAAAGTAATGAAGGAAAGAGAACAAGAGAGAATAAAGTAGATTCAAATATAATAGGATAAAAGACTAGGACATCGGGTTACCACAACAATATAACGGCCAAGGAAAAATCATTAGGTCAACATAAACATGGTTAGAAGGGTAATGGATAGTTTCTTTCAGTCTACTATTCACCCTAGAAGCACTAATATCACTTCCGCTCTAATTAGTGTATTCTATTGTTTGCTACAAGTCTCTACCTTTTCCATATCTTACGATTTAGGTCAAGTGCTAACATATTAGTAAATCGATTACATGCATTTACCCAATTTACTACAAATTAATGTAACAATTAACAATACAAACCATTTATTATGTAAGAACTAATAATACAACAATATACCGTCACATAACCGTGACTCCCCTAAATCCTAGCATAGAAGAATTTGCTACTCATATTAGGTCTAATGAAATTAACTATAACGATAAGGATTGAATTAAACAAGATAGAAGAAGATGAAAGACAATTAACAATCTAGTAGATAAAAATAAGGACAAAGAACAAAGAAAGAAGAATAAAGAAAAGGGAATTAAAATTAAAGAACAAGATTCAATACCAAAGGAAAATAGAAGAAAGATTGCCAAGTTCAGATTCAAAGTTGCTAGCTCAAAGAAAGGTAGAATTGTTTAATAGTGTAAATGTAACAACCCGAAAAATGCCAATTTTTCTAGTAAAAATATTTACTAACACTTTTCAGTAGAACTTAAGTTTTTAAAATAGGAATTTTTGTTCCGAGTCTTATTTTGAAATTCCGCGTTCGTATTTGGAATTTCTGAGAGATTTCATGAAAAGACCGTTTTAGTCATCTTTGACTTTTCTTGACTTTTAAGTCGTCTTTGACTTTTCTTGACTTTTTGAAAGTCGTCATTGACTTTTCTTGACTTTTAAGTCGTTCTAAACTTTTCTTGACTTTTAAGTCATCTTCGACGTTTCTCGACTTTTCAGTCAACTTTGACTTCCGTTGACTTTTCCCGACTCGTCTCATAAGTTTGAAGACCGAAATTTTATTTAAAAAAATAATATTTTTGATTTATTTTTATTTAGATTTATTAAGATTTATCATAATTTAATATAATTATTTTGAATTTATTCGGAATTTAAAGAATAACGTTTACGGTTTTAACCGAACGTCATTTAACTATTCCCGACTCATCGTAAAGCGCGAAACAAAATCGAACTCGACTTTGGCATGAGTCACACGCGCGTGTCATCGCTTTCCACTCACAAATAGATATTTTAATTATTTTGATTAAACTAATCAAAATATCTAGATATTTAATTACTGTATCGATCCGTTCAACGAAAGATTACGCAAATCGCTCAAAAAAAAAGAGCCTTCAACGATTCCTCACCAGGTTACCGGCTCCTTTAGTCCTCTAAGAGGGCTTGATACTTTTATTACGTTGATTAATATATCATAATATGCTAGAGATTATTTAACTTTATCGATAGTTACGAAAAACTAAGCAAAAACGCTCGAAACGGACCCGACAATCACAAACCCACACGGCACACTTACCCACTCTTAAGCCTTGATATTTTCATTAATTTTCATTATTAATAACATAATATCTTGATATTTAGTTTAATTAACTTTATCGTTAATTATATTTAATCGTTTACCGTAAAATAATTATTAAACGCGAGTCAATTACGTAACAACAATTTCAAAACTCGACATTCTTATTTGCCTATAAACACACGGCTCAACCCACTCTTCCTTACTCACAAACAACTTTTCAATTTACAATAAATCAAATAAAGATCAAAATATCGCTTTCTTTAATCGTTCTTCGTGTTCTTCGTCGTTCATCATTTGTTCTTCATCGTTCTTGAGCAAAACCTTCATAAAATCTTCATTTCTTAATTAAATCCGTCTTAACTTATATTTCTAGACTCTCCTCTTCGCTCCCCATCTTCACGTACGGTTTAATTTCAATTCCGTCAAGATCGTTTTCAACACCTTAATTATGGAAATTCATATTTTAAGTTCTAATAATGTTTTTCTTGTCATTTCTTATAGGGGAAGATTTTGAAGACGAGTTTGGAGACTCGTATATTTTGGGTGAAGATTAGTAGAAGGGTTTCTTATTATATATATACTTCTTATTATTTTGGTGCTAATTGTTTTGCTAGCTAAGGTAACAATTCCGTTTTACTCGACGAATAAATGTCACATAGCTTTTGTTTTGGTTCATGTTATGGTTTTATGGTTCTAGTTAGTAACATAGCTTTAACCTTTGTTTCTTTAGTTTTTGGTTCATCTTTGTTTTAGTTCATGTTTTTATGATTTATGGAATTTTTGGTAGTAATATGATAAGGAGTTGTTTTTATTATGTTGTATGAATTTTTATGATTTTCCATAAAGTTATGATTTTAGGTTGTGTGGAAATTTTAATATGTTTAGTGTTCTTGGTGAATTTTGATGATTTTCCATAAGTTATGATTTTTATGATTTTGTATGAATTTATAATATGTTTAGGGTTCTTGATGAATTTTGATGATTTTTATTAAGTTATGATTTTTATGTTGTTTAGGAAATTTTTCATATGTTAGTGTTCTTGATGAATTTGGGAATTGTTCATAATAATGATTTTGTATGGATGTTGTTAAAAATGGTTGTTTGAGAATTAAAACATGTTGGAATTAATTTGATGTTGTTTGTTGGTTGAACCGTGGGCATGGCAGTGAACCGGACCAACCAGACCGGTCCAGGCCGGGTCAGACCCGGTCTGGGTTGGTCCATGGTGGGTCCGGGTTTTGGTCTTTGGGTTGTGTCGATGTTTGATTGTTTAATTGTTGTTTTGACGGGTTTTAATTATGTTAAGCATGCGGGAAAATATTAGAAATCGGTTTTAGAAAACTTAAATCAAAACAGCCATTTTTAGCCAAAACAGCCGTGGGGCCCAGTTCAGGCCCATGTGGGTCCGGCCCAACTCAGCCCGTGGGTCCCACTTTGGGACTTGTGACGGTTTTTGCGTTATCGTCATTTTTATCGCGTTTTGTAATAATTAGCAAGCGAGAAATATTAATAAGTAAAATATTTAATTAAAAAGGTTTTTCATTAAATTATTATTTCTCACTTGTTAGAAATTATAAGACGAGACCGTAGTTTAATTTAATATCCTTTTAGTCAAACGGGTTTTGGGTATGATATAATAATTCACATGTTAAAAGTTTTAATAAAATAACATGTAATGAATATGTTGCTTTTATGTCTATGTGATAAAGACTCTGTTTCTAGCCGGTTTGATCCAACGGGTTGGTCAAACTAAGATCTAGTCAGCCCCGATTTGACTGATGACCCGTCGCGGGACTCGGGTCGGGGATTTGTCTTCAAGTAAGGTTGTATTTATTTAATGAATTAGCCTTAGTAGATATGAGGCGATATGATATTTGATTATTATTGATATGCAATTAGTCACATGATAGGATGTTTTTCCCGTGACTGTTTTATTATATGGTTGGGTCGTGTTGACTAAGTACCCATAGAGAATTATGAGTATATGGCGTCTTGACCATTCTAATTCTAAATGAGCATCTTGGACCATGACATGTAGGCCCGTACTGTCTTTAACGAGTATATAGTTCATGGTTAATAGCTTTTGTGTCACGGGCCTGGGGGGCTTATCCCCAAGTCGGGGCATGGCATCCTAAGAGTTCCGCTTTGGGAAGGGAGCCAGCTTAAGTACTAGCCATCTCTGCTTAGGGGGTCGCCTAGCAGAGTGTCTTGTGTACGGTTATGTCATGAGACGGGGAAGGGAATAGCTGTTGTCGCTAGGTCTGATCAGTCTAGGACTAGGATGTTTTCCTACCTTGTGGTATAGCCTCGAGTTACAGATGACTATTGGCCGCCCTAGGAACTTATGCCTGTTTATAGAAGTATTGGTCTTTCATGTTGGTATGATTCTATGAGTTCTAGAAGGTGAGATGCAAGCCGGCTAGGATTGATAGAGTTTGGATTAACGGTTGTTAACTGATTCACATGATTACGTGTTGATTAGGGTTTGAGTGTATCACGGCCATGTTTCTGAGAGGAACATCTGAGCTAGCATACCAGCTTCCCTACCTCGAGTTATAGTTTATTATCGGTTTCACATGATAGCTTTCACATGCTAGGTTATTTGTTAGTTATCTGTTTCATAACATGAAAAGCATATCATATATGTTTAAGTTTTTGTATTTTCCATATACATTGCTTTTATGTTATTCATGTTTCATCAAACTCGACATTTCGTGGTTGGGAGGACTCGGAGTTACTCCCCACTGACTGTGGCTTCCGTGTTTATATTTAATGCGGTCGAACAGGTGGTGAATGCATACATTGGGTACATTGACGAGCTAGCGAGCGAAGTATTACCTTGGACCTATATTCGGTTCTTAGATTGTATATTATTATACACTCTTTCATTTCCGTATTTATACGGGAGATATGTCTCCCGTCTTGTATAATTCTTATGTAAAATATTAGTTTCCTTTTTGTTTGACCCTTTTTATTTATGACACCCTTTGTTATGTATTTAAATTATTTTTTTTCTTTCCGCAAATTTGAGGGTGTTACATAGGGTGATTGTAACACCCGGAAATGTACCCTATTTTTCTATTGAAAATATTTTACGGATACTTTTCAGCAAATTTAAGTTTTAATATAGAATTTTATGTTCCGAGTCGAATTTAGAATTTCCGAGTTCGTATTTCGAATTTCCGCGAGATTCCATGAGAATCCCGTCTTAAGGCGAGTTTGACTTTTCGTTGACTTTTTCCTTTATATAATCCCTCAAAACCCTAACTCCTTTCATTTTTCCACTTAATCTTTCTTCCTCATCAAACCACCAAAACCTTGCCTCCATTTTCATCCAACATTAGATTCGCCATAGTTCCTTCGTTACTCGCTCAAATTCGCGTAAGTTCGTCTTATTCTTCCCCTCTTAGCTTCCTCTATCCGTATTGGTAATAAAATTACCGTCTTTCTCGCTTTTTCAATTATCCGTCTTTCTTAAGGTGAATGATATTCATCTTTTTATTATCTAATTGTTGTAGGTGGAGACTATGAAAGCTTGTAACCGTGTAAAGACGCGTACAGTACGGTGAAGGGTTACTCGGTATCTTTACGTGTTTTTACTGATTTCCATGTAGAAATTCGTATTTAGAATACAATTAGAAAGCTTAGAAATTATGATTTTTATGATGATTGTTGTTAGTTGATGATTGTTGATGATGAATAGTGATTGTTGATAGTTGATAGAAGTGAATTATGAAAATTGGAAATGATAGAAATGGTGTTTGTTGTTCTCGGGTGACTCGTGCAAATTCACAGCACCGACCCTTTTTGGTAGAATGCTCATATCTCCTTCGTTACTAGTTTGTTTTGGGCTTGTGACCACTCGTTGGAACCGGAAGAGGATAAGCTATCACCTCGACTT
>JAIUZE010024719.1:0-10560 GCA_022085475.1 Heliosperma pusillum | reverse complement strand
GGAATTCCAGAATAAGGTTGAAAACCAGCTGGATAGAAAGATTAAAGCACTACGTTCAGATCGTGGTGGCGAATATCTTTCAAATGAGTTTGATCAACACCTCAAAGACTGTGGTGTAGTACTACAGTTAACTCCACCTGGAACACCACAATTGAATGGTGTGTCCGAACGGATAAATCGAACATTACTTGATATGGTTCGACCCATGATGAGTCACACGGTTGTACCTGATTCATTGTGGGGTTATGCTCTTTTGTCAGCTGCTCTAATACTTAACTGAAGTCCGTCTAAAGCTGTAGACAAGAATCCATATGAATTATGGAAGGGAACGGTCCCTAACTTGTCCTTTATTCGAGTTTGGGGCTGCGAGGCTTATGTCAAGTGAAGACCTGACGATAAGCTCGGCCCACGATCGGTCAAGACATACTTTATTGGTTATCCAAAAGGGATGTTTGGTCATTACTTTTACTCGCCTACCGAACATCGAGTTTTTGTTGCGGCTAGTGCGACGTTCTTAGAGAAAGAGTTTCTCGAGAATAGGACAAGTAATGGAACCTTCGATCTGTCGGAGATTCAAGAACCAACAACCGAGCAACGAATAGAGGAAACTGTTCCTTCATCATCGGCTGCGGTTAATATTCCTTTGGAACCTAGGAGGTCGGGTAGACACTCTATTCCTCCAGACAGATACATTGTTATGGTCGAGGAGAATGAGAGAGATGACGTTTTACTTCTAGAGAGTAACGAACCCGCTACCTATAAAGGTGCCATGACCTGTTCCGACTCTAAGCTATGGCTTGATGCCATGCAATCCGAGATGGACTCTATGTATGAGAATGACGTATGGGATCTGGTTGACTTACCTGATAAGGTTCGGCCTTTTCAGTGCAAATGGCTTTATAAAATAAAGCATTCTGTAGAAGGACAACCAGATACATACAAGGCACGACTAGTGGCAAAGGGTTTCAATCAAGTGCAAGGATTTGCATATGATGAACTTTTCTGAACCCGTTGCGTTATCCTGCGTTACAATTGGATAATCTTACACGATTGCCGACTTTTCATTGACTATGAAATTTGGCAAATGGATGTGAAAATCGCCTTCTTAAACGGTTATTTGGAGGAGGAGTTGTACATGGTACAACCCGAAGGTTTCATTGATCCTAAATATCCTAAGAAGGTATGCAAGCTTAAGCGTTCCATTTATGGACTTAAGCAAGCCTCTCGGAGTTGGAATCATCGTTTCGACCAGGTGATAAAAGAGAATGGATTTACTCGATCGGTCGAGGAACCATGCTTATATATCAAGTCGAGTGGGAGCAAGATTGTCTTCCTAATATTGTATGTTGATGACATATTCTTGATTGGGAATGACATACCTCTCTTAACTTCGGTAAAGTTTGGTTTGACAGAAACCATTTCAGATGAAAGGATCTTGGAAGGCCACAAAGAATTTTGGGGATCCGTATCTACAGAGATAGATCACGACGGATGTTATCCCTCAGTCAGGAGTCTTATAAGATACGATTTATTGAAGGGTCAGCATGAAACAACTCCAAGACGCGGGAACCTTCCAAATGATTTACTGGGCATGCAGAGGTTGAGTAAAGCTCAGGCACCAAAAGACATCGGAATTAGGTGAAGGGCAAGGAGCGGCGTTTCTTATGCATCAGCTTATAGGAGCGTCATGTATGGCATGATTAGCACAGTCCCTGACGTGGATATGCATTGAGTTATGACGAGTCGGTTACCAAGGCAATACAGGTGAAAAACACAATGGATGGCTGGTTTTAAAGAATATCCTTAAGTACCTACGGAGGACTAAGGATTGGGTATTGACTTATGGAGGAGACACTGAGCTATGCGCAATCGGTTACGCAGATGCTAGCTTCCAAACGGATCGAGATGACTCGAAATCTCAGTCTGGATTCAACTCTTAATGGCGCTGCGGTCAGCTGGAAAAGCTCCAAACAAAGTGTTATAGCAGATTCTTTTGACTATCGACTGTCTCTTGATATTAAGGCACTTTTTGGGTGACTTTGGTTTCTTTCTCATGGTCGACCGTAACAGGAGGCTAAGTAGATTTTTACTGGGTCATTTCATACTGCGCTTGTATCTGCAAGATTCGAGTTGAAGAAAATATCCAACCTTTATCAGGTTGTGTTATTTCTCAGGGCCACTCGAGGAGCTGTAAATGAAATGCATGGCCATGCTCGAATAAAGATTCGTTTATCAGTTAAGTTACTCTCTAGTCGGGGAAACCACTCTTGATACTGATCACTTGTAAACTACAACCTTTGTGAATACGGACTTTGCAAATTGGTTTACATTGAGTGGGAAAAATTTATTATGGATATGAGAATCGGTTATCGCACATACACTTGTACGGACAAGTGGGAGATTGTTGGAGCTAGTGTCCTCCACAGTTAGTGCAATAACATAAATAAATCTCTGTAGGTTCACAGGGTATACTTTGTATAATAATCAGTTGATTAACGTTTATCAATAACGGTTGGCTTGCTAGATAAGTTTGACGTTATTGTCAAACAGATGGCGGTGATCAACTGGTCCCTAAAAGTCACACCTAAAGGATGTGTTTGAGAGATGTGATTATTTGAGAAAATAATCATATTGATGCCCTATTATATGACTAAAAGGTTAGTCAGTGTATTTGACTAAAAGGTTAGTCAATGTGATGGTGAGACGATTATTTAATAACGATTAAATAATATAAGCTGAGACGAATTAAAAGTAATTCGTAATTAAATAAAAACTGTTGTATTTAATTAGCATATATATAATGTAAGCCTATGCGAATTAAAATGTTAATTCGTAATTGAATATAAAATGTTATATTGAATTATCAAATTATAATTATACGGATAATTATAATTAACGTATATATTATACGATTGTCATATTAGATGTTATCAGACCAGTATTAATGTATCGACTACAAAATGTTGTATGGACATATTAATACATGACAACACAAATGACATTTATAATAATAATACACATTATATATTAAAGCGAATTTAACCGAAATAAAGTCCAGATTCACTCTGGAATTTTCGGTCAATGGGTAGTTATTTTGAGGAGAAAAATCTCCTCATAAAAACCCTATTGGAGCCGTGAGACAAGTGGGAAGTGGAAAAAAAATTCTAACCCTAATTCATTTCTCACTTGTGCCTCCATCTCTTGACATCACAAGATCAAAAAGTTAACAGTAACTTTTGACAAAAATATTCTAGCAAATTAAAGGGCATTTCTCATTCTATCTTGGGTGCTACGATTAGGAGATATCAGCATTTTGATATTGTTCTTAGGCCTTTAAGCAAGGACTAAAGGTTATTTCTAATCTCTCGCTTATTATGCATTTTCGTTTATGACTATTAATTATTTAATCATAATTTCATTATAATCCTGAGTCATTTAAAGGGAAGTATACGGATATTTTCCCACACACCGCACCTATAATCCAGTCGCCTGATTGGAATATGCCCTTTGAACTGATGTGCGATGCAAGTGATTATGCCGTAGGAGTTTTTTAGGGCAAAGAAAGGAAAAGTTTCTTCATGCGATTTACTATGCTTGTAAAACCCTAGATCCTGCCCAAATCAACTATGCCACCACTGAGAAAGAACTTCTCGCCATTATCTATGCCTTAGACAAATTTCGCTCGTACCTAATAGGATCAAAAGTTATTGTTTACACTTACCATGCTGCCTTCAAATATCTGCTTTCAAAAAAAGAGGCAAAACCTAGACTTATCCGATGGATCTTACTCCTTCAAGAGTTTGATCTAGAGATCCGGGATAAGAAAGGAGCAGAGAATGTAGTCGCTGACCACCTCTCAAGGATAAGAGTAACTGAAATAGGATTACCAACGCCAATTAATGATTCGTTCGCTGATGATTCATTAATGGCAATTGCGGACTCTTCTCCTTGGTATGCTGATATTGCCAACTTCCTTGTCAGTCGCCAGCTACCCTCCGACCTTTCTTATAACCAAAGAAAGAGATTTTTGCATGATGCAAAATTCTTTGTTTGGGATGACCCCTATCTTTTCAAGCAGTGCTCAGATGGTCTGTATAGACGTTGTATCCCCCAGTGGGAAGTAAAAGGAGTTTTAGAAGGATGCCACTCATCTGCTTATGGTGGTCATCATGGTCCGTCCAAGACCGTAGCCAAAGTCTTAAAATCCGGGTTTTTCTGGCCCTCAATGTTTCAAGATTCAAGAGACTTTGTTATCGCTTGTGATGCTTGTCAACGAATGGGTCAAATATCCAAAAGACATGAAATGCCTCAAAACGGCATATTAGAAGTCGAGATATTCGATATCTAGGGTATTGACTATCAAGGACCATTCCCTTCTTCAAATGAAAATCGTTACATTTTAGTCGCTGTCGACTATGTTTCAAAGTGGATAGAATCAATTGCCACCCCCACCAATGATGCTAGAGCTGTGATACGACTATTTAAAAAGATCATGTTTCCGCGTTTTGGTGTACCAAGAGCCGTGATAAGTGATAGAGGAACTCATTTCGGAGAAAAGCAGTTAGATACTCTGCTTGCCAAGTATAGTGTGTATCAGAGACGAGGTTTAGCCTACCACCCCCAGACCAGCGGTCAAGTAGAAGTCTCGAACAGAGAGCTAAAAACAATTCTTCAAAAAGTTGTCTCGAAATCTAAAACCGATTGGAGTAATAAGCTCGATGACACCTTATGGGCTTATCGCATAGCTTTCAAAACCCCGATTGGAATATCTCCCTATCGATTGGTTTATGGAAAGGCCTGTCATCTCCTCGTTGAGTTAGAGTACAAAGCTCACTGGGCTATCAAAGAACTCAACTTAGACACTAAGCTTAGCGCTGATAGACGACTTTTGCAACTCAATGAGCTAGAAGAGTTTCGTTTGCAAGCTTACAAGAATTCTAGGATTTATAAAGAGAAAACGAAGCGTTGGCACGACAAGAGGATAATCAGGAAAGAATTCAATGTCGGTGACCAAGTGCTTCTCTTCAACTCCTGTTTGAAAATTTTTCCGGGAAAACTTCGATCAAGATGGTCTGGACCATTCACTGTCACATATGTAAGCAAGTACGGTTATGTGGAAATAATGACTAGTAATGGTGAAAAATTTAAGGTCAATGGACACCGATTGAAACTCTACTATAGCAATTCCATTATCGGCTGCTTAGATATTGTCTATATAGAGCGTCAATCTCCAACCTAATGATTTCATAGAAGAATTCGTCGAGCGGGACGTTAAACCAGCGCTTCTCGGGAGGCAACCCGTGTTTCCTTTATTTTTGCATTTTATTTTTGTTTTTCCCTTTTTTGTTTCTTTGTTAGATTTACTTTGCAGATGAAAGAGTTCTTGAAGAATCTATGAAAATTTTCCTTGTCAAGTCCAAAAGACTAGCTTGGGGGAGTCTGCGCTGACTAGTAAGCTTCACTCTCCTTTCATCTTTTTCCCTTTTTACCCTTCTTCCCATTAAGCATCTCGTTGCATATTTCGCCTTTGTGCTCACATTGAGGACAATGTGATGTTTAGCTTGGGGGAGGGATTGCATTTTCCCATTCTGCATTTTAGTTGTTTATATTTTTCAAATTTTTGAATATGAAAAATTTAAAATTTTGAACATAATTGAATGTTTTTCATGCTTTGCTTGCTTGTTTATTATGCTATCATGTTACATTTCCCAAACTTAGAGCTTTCAAAAGATAATGATTCAATATTCATTGAATTGTGCATACATGGGGAAGTCTTGTACACAGTAGGCATGGAATGAATCTATAGATGAGTACGCTTGATATTGACATTTGGCAAGTTACATATATTGTAAGGTAGAACCTCCTTAGGCTGGTACATCTATACCCAGTCTCATTAAGGTGTGTGTAGTTCTCCTTGTGATGTGTGTCATGTCAAAACGCATAAGTATGGTTCTCATTTCATTCCTATAAGCATTGCATTCATGATTCACTAAGATTTGAAGCCTTTTTCACTTTGAATTACCCCTCAAGATTAGCCCCTTCATACAAATGTTTCACAAGATAACAGCTACATATAAAAACTGCCTACCTTTCGAGCTAGTAGCTAGACGATGGTGTATGGGTGCTCTTTTGAGAAGATTTTGTTCTTTTATGTCAAAGTGAATTTGGGAGGACCAAAATGTTCAAGAAATGATGTTATGTTCAGAAAAAGAAAGAAAAAAATGAAATAGAAAAATGAAAAAAAAATTGAAAAAGAAAAAATCGAAAAAAAAAAGAAAAAGAAGAAGTTGTGAGTATCTCCTCAAAATGTCAATTTAATATTCAGAAGGAGTTTACCCTTGTGTTTCGTGTGTAATAAGCCAATTTTTTGCTTTTGGCTTCGTTATTCGTCTTTTGGGAATTAATTGAAAGTTTGAATTGAGTATCCATTTATCATTGGTCAGTTGATAGCTCATTCTAACCTTCACATGACCATAACTGTTTGTCCACCTTTCACCCATTTCCCAAAGCCTTCTTCATATTTTCTTTTCCGGCTTCTTTTCTATGTGCATTATGATCTTTGACTTGTAATTTGAATTCTTTACCATATTAGACTGCGGACACATTTTCATAAGTCGTAGATAGGTGAGTGTCTCAAAAACATTTACACATAAAGAAATCACCTTTTGCATACATGAGTGTTCGAGTGTGCCGTGAGAGTCCATTTGTCAAAAGATGATGCAAGAGCCAAAGATTCTGTAGTGAAATTCTTTGCGCTGCGCCGTTATGTAAATCTCAGCCATGTTTATGTATCATTCTTGCCCACGTTGTTTTTGGGCTATGATTCATTATGTTTCCAAAGTTTTACGTTGAGATTTGTTTCTTGATGGTGTGGTAGCCAATGCTTGCAACCCTTGTCCTGGTATTGTTTGCTATGTTTGCTTGAGGACAAGCAAAGGTTTAGCTTGGGGGAGTTTGATAAGTGAATATTTGTATGATTTTAACCCCCAATTTAGCTCAGTTTTGTATGTCATTTGTGCTTTGTTAAGCCATTTTATGAGCTAATATCGTCTTCTAGGCGAAGTTCTATGTTCTAACCTGTTTTGTAGGGAAAGTGACGTTTCTACGCCCTTTTTCTATATTCCCGAGCATTTGCCTAGAACCCGACGATTTGAAGAAGCAAGCTTGACCAAGTCAAAGGCATCTTAAGAAGGTTCACCGATTCAAAAGAAAGAAGAAGCAAAGGCGATTTCGCAGTTGTCGGAAGATCGATCAGTTAGGCGAAGGAATCATCATTTTACATCAAACCCTATCAACAAACCCGACTCAAAAGGTCAAGGGGGATAATGAAAGTCAAGTCATAGGCCAAAGGAGATGAAACGAAAGTCAATGGACCAAGATTGCCACTTACCCGATCGGGTAAGTGGTGTACCCGATCGGGTATCCTTGCTGATCCGAGCTTTTGCTTCGACTTCCTCCTTTTTGTCCTATGTGATGAATGCATGACCCCTCCCCCACGAAACCCTACTGCTATATAAGAAAGCTTCAGCCACCACATCTCAACACACTTTACACACTTTCTACTTCTTTCTATACACTTCTCTCTTTACAAAAAACCCTAGATTAGGAGGAGAGAAACCTAGCCTCTCTTCTCTAGTTTAGATCATTTTCTTCTTCCTTTTTGTCTTTAGTTTCTTAGTTTATTTCTGTCTTTTCTACATCAAATCCTTAGCCTAGATCAATAAGAATTCCCTCCTTGTAATCTACTTTATGTGGTTCAAGTATTGTAATTTATGGATCGACTATTCTATGCAAGGAATTTCTATTACGGTTGTTTATATTGATCGTCATCTAGGTATTCCTATTTTATATTTTGTTTAAAGTCTTTATGTTTCTTATTTGATTGCTATTTTCTTTACATGTTATTCTAGATTCAATTTCAATATCGTTGTAATCATTTTATCGTCAATTTAGTGTCGTTGTTATCGCCATATAAAGAGTCTTAAAATATTGTCAAAACCAAATAAACATGTCTACCTAGTTTTTATTATTATCATCATCTTAGATTTAAACATCACCATGAGTGAGTAGTCGTTTTTTCTAGGGTGTGGGGTAGCCATGTAGGTTGATTAAAAGATGATAATTGGATAAAAGAAATTGTGTTTTTGAAACGTTGTGTCTATGCATGTTTGGACTATAACGATAGTTGATGATTCCTGATCAAAATCATTGACTAGAACTAGTTTAAAACCCATGCAATTGCATGGTTTTTTAAGCGGGGATATAAAAAAAAGCAGAAGAGGTAAAAAAAAATATTATATTTTTATATTAAACAATAAAACACGTTAATAATATACAAAATGGAAAGATGATAAAGTGTTAAAAGTGTAACACCCGGAAATATACCCTATTTTTCTAGTAGAAATATTTTACGAAATCTTTTCAGCAAATTTAAGTTTTAATTTATAATTTTATGTTCCGAGTCGAATTTAGAATTTCCGAGTTCGTATTTGGAATTTCTGTGAGATTTCATGAAAATCCCGTCTTAAGGCGAGTTTGACTTTTCTTGACTTTTGAGTCGAGTTTGACTTTTCTTGACTTTTGAGTCTAGTTTGACTTTTCTTGACTTTTGAGTCGAGTTTGACTTTTCTTGACTTTTGAGTCGTCTTTGACTTTTCTTGAATTTTAAGTCGTCTTTGACTTTTCTTGAATTTTAAGTCGTCTTTGACTTTTCTTGAATTTTAAGTCGTCTTTGACTTTTCTTGAATTTTAAGTCGTCTTTGAATTTTCTTGACTTTTAAGCCGTCTTTGACTTTTGTTGACTTTCGACTCACCCTTTACTTAATCTCACACTACTCCCTTAACCTAATTTTCATTCACACAACTCAATCTTCTTCCTCCTTAAGAAATCCCCAAAACTTTCCCTCTTTGATTTCGATCTTAGAATTCGCCTAGCTCACTCGTTTCTTGTCGGAATTCACGTAAGTTCGTCTTATTCTTCCCCTCTTAGCTTCCTCTATCCGTATTGGTAATAAAATTACCGTCTTTCTCGCTTTTTAAATTATCCGTCTTTCTCAAGGTGAAGTATATTCATCTTATATTGCCTAATTGTAGGTGGAGACTACTAGGAAAGCTTAGTAACCGTTTAAAGACGCGTAAAGGTAACGGTGAAGGGTTACTCGATATCATTTACGTGTTTTACATGATTTCCATGTTAGAATTCGTATTTAGAATACAATTAGAAAGCTTAGAAATTATGATTTTGATGATGATTGTTGTTAGTTGATGATTGTTGATGATGAATATTGATTGTTGATAGTTGATAGAAGTGAATTATGAAAATTGGAAATGATAGAAATAGTGTTGTTGTTCTCGGGTGGATTCGTGCAAATTCACAGCACCGACCCTTTTGGGTAGAATGCTCATATCTCCTTCGTTACTTGTTTGTTTTGGGCTTGTGACCACGCGTTGGAACCGTAAGAGGATAAACTATTCCCTCGACTTGGAATTTCTGCATTCCCATATCTAGAACTCTAGTTATGATAGTTTGAAGGGAACCCTTGTTTAAGTTAGTTTCCAACTTGTTGTTTTGGAGAGATATCTATGTTTCTTATTTATTATGCTTCTTAAACTTGGTCTAATGCTTGGGTATCATGTATTGATTCATGTTTTGGATATATGATATCTCATTCGCATGTATCACATGTTTTGTGACGGTTTTTGCTATGTCCCACTTTGAGTCGGTTTTCACAAATGTTACGGTTTGAGCACGGTTTTGTCTTGTGCGTTGTACTCTCATTCCCTTGGCTACCTTCCCGTTCGTAAGGCTGGAATGTCGGAACGGAGAGGTATCCTACTGCTTAATTGCATGTGTAGTGGGCATACGACGACGTTGTTGGGAGTTGAACGCTATGCGTTGATCGACCCGGCCGTCAAATATTGTGTACTTGCGAGGTGGTGTTATTTGCATGTAGCGTACCGCTTGTTATGAGGCTTGAGCTCTTTTCCGCCTCTTTCGTGAATTGATCACCAAATTGGGGGGTACTCGGCGTTTATTTTTGTAAGACGAGCTGGGGATGCGAAACGCGTTATCGCATGTCGAAATCGGAACCGTTATTCCGAGGATACTGGCCAGGGTTTTAGACTAGGGACCGGATATTATTACTCGTCGTGCTACCAGAGGAAAATTAGTCAACCATACGGCGAAATGCTTTATCGGTGTATGCTTTCAGGGAAATGCTTTATCACGGGATGCCTTTTAATCATACTTGCCATGTACACGATGCTAGTGCGTTTCATTTACAGTGAGAGTTGTCGTCTTGTGTCGTTCTTGAATGCGTGATTTCATGATATTGTTCATGGTCATTGCATGATTGGACACCGTCATTGTCTTGGTTCGTGAATGGATGATAATATGTTGGATATTATGTGCTCATCGCATGACTTGACTTGGGTTGTCTGTCGAGTCTCAATCTTATCAATCTTATACCGCTAACGGTGAGATGCAAGCCCTAGTGAGCGTATTCGATTGCCTAAGAGTGTCTTTCCCGAGTCTTTGAATAACATGATGGTTCGGATTTG
>JAIUZE010024715.1:0-12719 GCA_022085475.1 Heliosperma pusillum | reverse complement strand
TTGTATGATTCTATGATTTTTAGAAGGTGAGATGCAAGCCGGCTAAGATTGATAGAGTTTGGATTACCGATTGTTAACTGATTCACATGATTACGTGTTGATTAGGGTTTGAGTGTATCATGGCCACGTTACAGGGTAACCTCTGAGCTAGCATACCAGCTTCCCTACCTATTGTTATATTTATTATCGGATTCACATGATAGCTCTCATATGCTAGGTTATATGTTAGTTAACTGGTTCATAACATGAAAAGCATATCATATATGTTAAGGTTTTGTAGTTTATATATACATTGCTTTTATGTTTTTCATGTTTCATTAAACTCGACATTTCGTGGCTGGGAGAACTCGGAGTTACTCCCCACTGACTGTGGCTTCCGTGTTTATATTTAATGCGGTCGAACAGGTGGTGAATGCATATTTGGGGTACATTGACGAGCTAGCGAGCGAAGTATTTACCTTGGACCTATATTAGGTTCTTAGATTGTATAGTATTATACACTCGTTTTATTTCCGTATTTATACGGGAGATATGTCTCCCGTCTTGTATATTTCTTTTGTAGAATATTATTTACGTTTTGTAATGACCTTTTTATTTATGACACCCTTTGTTATGTATTTAAATTATTTTTTTTCTTTCCGCAAATTTGAGGGTGTCACAGTTGGTATCAGAGCATTTTTGCTCCCGACGCACGTTTGTGTACCCTTGTATAAATAACTTGACCTTAATAAAATAATAAACTTGTGAGATAGAATGGTAGGATGGGTAGATTAGGCTTTATGTTGTAGTCTATTTGTTTATGCTAATTGTTAGGAGTAACTTAATTTGTTTTGTTTCTTATGAAGATGGTTGGACCTCGTGTAGAAGAAATCGTTGTTAGTGCCAACCAGGTCCCTCCTCATAGAGAAGACAATTGCCAAGGAGGCTATGCTTGAGTGGCTAGCCAAATTGCTAGGAGCAATATTACGCCTTATGGTGGAATATGTGTTACCTAGAAGGAGTATCCTCTACCGAAGATTTGAAGATTTACAAGCTTAATTAAAGTGAATTCCTTAGTCATCTATAAATTCTCTCGTCCTTATAGTATTATGCTCTCTTCCTTCTATCTATGAGCTTCTTTCTCTTCCAACCTATTTGCCTCTTGGAAATTTCTCTAGATAGTTCCTCCATCTTACCATTGGTATCCTTACCTCTCTCTTGTAACATTTTTATGGATGTCATCACCATCGGATTGTGGTATATTATACTTAGTCGGAAGAACTTTGAATCTTGTGGAATATTAGTGTTTGTTAGAATGAACTGGTGATTTGGGGAAAATAGTATAGATCTAATTTCACTCTATGGTGGTGAGAGTTGGTATCCTTGAGAAAGGTGTGGTAAGGTATGTTTAATGATTTTAATGCTAGATTCTTGTCATGAATGGTGTGTAAATAGTTCATGATATTCGATGGTGTAAGATCGAATGAGTTGGCTAGGACTTCTTAACTCATTAGTAATTTAGTCTTTTGGACTTAGAAGTTTAGTATTGGTTTGAAGACCATGCTTATGATATGTCTATGTTGGAGTAAATAAGAAGTTTCGAATATGGTAACTAACCATCCTATTAAGCTAGTTCCGTGTTTAGATAATTATGAGGATTTGAGGATAAACTTAGGATGAAATTCTCCTAGTGGTTTTAAAATATGAACGCTTGAAGTTGCAATATCTTTTGAGGATCGAAATAAGCTTAATAATAGTTGTAGTTATGGTTAGAAAGTTGAGTGATTTTTAATGTTACTTGGGAATTTGTTGTCGTTAAATGTTGGACCCTAACGGGAATAAATACTTTGTGGAATTAGGATATGATGACTACTTGAGGAATATCGACATAAGCGAAAACCGATGTATTAATAATTTGGAAAAAAAAAAATAGATAAATTGATTTATGGTTGCATTGCACTATGTTTGGCAAAAGTTAAGTGAATCGAGATTTGTGGGACTAATGTCTTTGAGGTTTCGAGATTCAACTTTTGAGGATGAGAGGGTTCATTGTAAATAAGTTGGGGTAATGAATTTTTGGAATAAATTGGATTAAAGGATTTCATAGTGAGTCCTTTACTTTGTGGTTGTTAGCGGTCTTGTTTCCGTAATTATAAATATTTTGATGGTGATTTCCAATAATAGTTTCGATGGACCTTAGAAGATTTTAATTGAATTGGAATAATTGGGAATTGCTACTCGATGTGGCATGCTTATGAAATATGTTGGTAGGAATCCGATGATTGAAATGTTGAGGATATATTGCACTTCCTTGAGGACTAGTTTACTTGTACCGTTAGTATTGTCGAGTTACTATCGAAATTAGAATTTTCATAAAGGGAAGATAGTATTGGGGTTCACCCTTCGTGCTTCTTTATTCTTTCCTTCTTTCTTTCTTCTTTCTATTCGATTTATTCTTTCGAATATTCAGTTCCTTCTATCGAGTATCATTACTCTTAGATATATTACTATAAGATTTAGTTAGAAATTTTAGGAATAGATAATAGAGTTATTATTCTTACTATGAAGTTTTTGAATTAAAAGCTTTAGACATGTTTTATGATTTCAAGTGTTTTACCGTCAAGGAGTGTTGAGACTCGTGATTGGAGACGTTCGATAACTAGTTTTCTCATTTATTGATGCGAAAATGTATCTTTTAAAGTCTTTGATTTGGGACGTTGGTGTTCGTAACAGCTGACGAGAACCTTCCGCCACAGTGATAAGACCCTGTAATTTTATTACGAATATATTTTTAACAATTTTGAAATAGACCTACATATATGTTACTTTCCTTCTTCTAAGTTTCGAGGACGAAACTTTTTAAAAGGAGGGGTGATTGTAACAACCCGAAAAGTACCCAATTTTTCTAGTAAAAATATTTACTAACACTTTTCAGCAGACTTAAGTTTTTTTTTTAAAATAGAATTTATTGTTTCGAGTCGTATTTTGAAATTCCGCGTTCGTATTTGGAATTTCTGAGAGATTTCATGAAAAGACCGTTTTAGTCATCTTTGACTTTTCTTGACAAAAGTCGTCTTTGACTTTTCCTTGACTTTTTAAAGTCGTCATTGACTTTTTCTTGACTTTTAAGTCGTCCTAAACTTTTCTTGACTTTTAAGTCATCTTCGACTTTTCTCGACTTTTCAGTCAACTTTGACTTCCGTTGACTATTTCCCGACTCGTCTCATAAGTTTGAGGACCGAAATTTTATTTAAAAAAATAATATTTTTGATTTATTTTTATTTAGATTTATTAAGATTTATCATAATTTAATATAATTATTTTGAATTTATTCGGAATTTAAAGAAGAACGTTTACGGTTTTAACCGAACGTCATTTAACTATTCCCGACTCATCGTAAAGCGCGAAACAAGATCGAAACTCGACTTTGGCATGAGTCACGCGCCCATGTCATCGTTTTCCACTCACGTTAGATATTTTAATTCTTTTGATTAAATTAATAAGAATATCTAAGATATTTTCAACTTTATCGATCAGTTAACGAAAATTACGCAAATCGCTCAAAATCAGAACCGCTTTCTCTCCTATCCTCACGGTTTTTCTTCTCTCTTTGACCTTGATATTTTCTTTCTTTTCATTACAATAACATAATATCTTGATATTTAATTCAATTAACTTAATATCTAATTAATTACGGTAATATAATTATTATACCGGGTCAATTCCATAACAAAAATTTCAAAACCCAACTCACTATTTTGGCCTATATTTACACGGCACTCATCCACTCATTCCTACTCACAAACAACTTTTCATTTTTCAACAAATCAAATTAAGATCAAAATATCACTTTCTTTAATCGTTCTTGAGCGTTCTTCGCTTTCTTCATCCGTTCTTCATCGTTCTTGAGCAAAACCTTCATAAAACCTTCATTTCTTAATTAAATCCGTCCTAACTTATATTTCTAGGACCTCCTCTTCGCTCCCCATCTTCAAGTATGTTTTATTTTCAATTCCGTCAAGATCATTTTCAACACTTTAATTATGGAAATTTATATTTAAGTTCTAATAATGTTTTCCTTGTTATTTCTTATAGGGGAAGACTTTGAAGACGAGTTTGGAGACTCGTATATATTGGGTGAAGATTAGTAGAAGGGTTTTCTTATTTTTATACTTCTTATATTTTGGTGCTAAGTGATTTTGGCTAGCTAAGGTAACAATTCCGTTTTACTCGACGAATTAATGTCACATAGCCTTAGTTTTGTTTTTGTAGCTTTTAGTTTTGTTCATATCATGGTTATTTATGATTTTAGTTAGTAACATAGTCTTTAGTTTTGTTCCTTTTGATTTTGGTTCATCTTTATTTTGGTTCATGTTTTTATGATTTATGGATTTTTAGTTAATAATATGTTAAGTAGTGGTTATTATGTTGTTTTATGATTCTTGATGATTTTTATGTTTTATGGAATTTTTATGTTGTTTTATGATTCTTGATGATTTTTTATGTTTTATGGAATTTTTATGTTGCTTTATGATTCTTGATGATTTTTAAGTTGTAGGGAATTTTTATGATGATTTATGGTTTGTGATGATTTTTAAGTTGTAGGAAATTTTTATGATGATTTATTGTTCTTGATGACTTTTAAGTTGTAGGAAATTTTTATGATGATTTATTATTCTTGAAGAATTTTAATGATTTTTACTAAGTTAGGATTTTTATGTTGTTTATGAAATTTTAACAAGTTTAGTGTTCTTGAAGAATTTTAATGATTTTTACTAAGTTAGGATTTTTATGTTGTTTTAGTGTTCTTGACAAATTTTGATGATTTTTAATAATAATGATTTTTGTAAGGATGGATGTTAAAATGGTTGTTTGATGATTAAAAACATGTTGGAATTTATTTGATGTTGTTGTTGGTGGGGCCGAATTGTGTGGCTAGAACCGGACCAAACCAGACCGGTCCAGGCCGGTTCAGACCCGGTCTGGGTTGGTCATGGTGGGTCCGGGTTTTGGTCTTTGGGTTGTGTCGATGTTTGATTGTTTAATTGTTGTTTTGACGGGTTTTAATTATGTTAAAGCATGCGGGAAATAATTAGAAACGGTTTTTATTAAAATTGTCAAAACAGCCAAAACAGGCCCAAATCTGTCCGTGGGCCCATCCAGGCCCATGTGGGGTCCGGCCCAACTCAGCCCGTGGGTCCCACTTTGGGACTTGTGACGGGTTTTGAGTTATCGTCATTTTTATCGTGTTTTGTAATATTTAGCAAGTGGGAAATATTAATAAGTAAAATATTTAATTAAAAAGGTTTTTCATAAAATTATTATTTCTCACATGTTAGAAATTATAATACGAGATTGTAGTTTACGTTGAAATCATTTAAGTCAAGCGGGTTTTGGGTATAATATGATAAGTCACATGTTAGAAGTAGTAATAAAATAACATGTAATGAATATGTTGATTTTATGTCTATGTGATAAAGACTCTGATTCTAGCCGGTTTGATCCAACGGGTTTGGTCAAACTAAGATCTAGTCAGCCCCGATTTGACTGATGACCCGTCGCGGGACTCGGGTCGGGGATTTGTCTTCAAGTAAAGTTGTATTTAATTATTGAATTAGCCTTAATAGATATGAGGCGATATGATATTTGATTATTATTTATCTGCAATTAGTCACATGATAGGATGTTTTTCCCGTGACTGTTTTGATTATATGGTTGGTGTCGTGTTGACTAAGTGCCCATAGAGAATTATGAGTATATGGCGTCTTGACCATTCGAATTCTAAATGAGTATCTTGGACCATGACATTGATAGGCCCGTACTATCTTTAACGAGTATATAGTTAATGGTTAATAGCTTTTGTGTCCCGGCTTGGTGGGTTTATATCCAAGTCGGGGCATGGCATCCTAAGAGTTCCGCTTTGGGAAGGGAGCCAGCTTAAGTACTAGCCATCTCTGCTTAGGGGGTCGCCTAGTAGAGTTTCTCATAGACGGTTATGTCATGGGACGGGGAACGGAATAGCTGTTGTCGCTAGGTCTGATCAGTCTAGGACTAGGATGTGTTCCTACCTTGTGGTATAGCCTCGAGTTACAGATGACTATTGACGGTGCTAAGAACTTATGCCTGTTTGTAGAAGTCTTGGTCTTTCATGTTTGTATGATTCTATGAGTTCTAGAAGGTGAGATGCAAGCCGGCTAGGATTGATAGAGTTTGGATTACCGATTGTTAACTGATTCACATGATTACGTGTTGATTAGTGTTTGAGTGTATCATGGCCACGTTACAGGGTAACCTCTGAGCTAGCATACCAGCTTCCATACCTATTGTTATATTTATTATCGGATTCACATGATAACTCTCATATGCTAGGTTATATGTAAGTTAACTGGTTCATAGCATGAAAAGCATATCATATATGTTAAGGTTTTGTATTTTATATATACATTGCTTTTATGTTTTTCATGTTTCATTAAACTCGACATTTCGTGGCTGGGAGAACTCGGAGTTACTCCCCACTGACTGTGGCTTCCGTGTTTATATTTAATGCGGTCGAACAGGTGGTGTTGCATATGTGGGGTACATGGACGAGCTAGCGAGCGAAGTATTAACTTGGACTAATTCGGTTCTTAGATTGTTATATTATTATACTTTCTTTCATTCCGTATTTATACGGGAGATATGTTCTCCAGTCTTGTATCATTTCTTTTGTAGAATATTAGTTAGTTTTGAATGACCCTTTGTCTTTATGACACCCTTGTATGTATATTTAAATAATATTTTTTTCTTCCGCAAATTTGAGGGTTGTCACAGGAGATGAAAGCCGGCTAAGATTGATAGAGTTTGGATTACCGATTGTTAACTGATTCACATGATTACGTGTTGATTAGGGTTTGAGTGTATCATGGCCACGTTACAGGGTAACCTCTGAGCTAGCATACCAGCTTCCCTACCTATTGTTATATTTATTATCGGATTCACATGATAAGCTCTCATATGCTAGGTTATATGTTAGTTAACTGGTTCAAACATGAAAAGCATCATATATGTAAGGGTTTTGATTTTCTATTATTACATTACTTTAGTTATCATGTTTTATTAAACTCGACATTTCGTGGCTGGGAGGACTCGGAGTTACTCCCCACTGACTGTGGCTTCCGTGTTTATATTTAATGCGGTCGAACAGGTGGTGAATGCATATTTGGGGTACATTATTGACGAGCTAGCGAGCGAAGTATTACCTTGGACCTATATTCGGTTCTTAGATTGTATAGTATTATACACTCTTTTAATTACGTATTTATACGGAAGATATGTCTCCTGTCTTGTATAATTCTTATGTATAATATAAATTTTCTTTTGTAATGAACCTTTGTATTTATGACACCCTTCGTTATGTATTTAAATTATTTTTTTTCTTTCCGCAAATTTGAGGGTGTCACAGTTTTTGTGATTTTGTGGTTGGGTGTTGGTGGGCTTGTGGTTTGGCTTGCTTGGCTTGTGGTTTGGCTCGTGTCTTGGCTCGCGTCTTGGCTCATGTCTTGGCCAACATTGCTCAGCTTGCAGCTTCCCCTTTTGTTACCCATCCCTTGCCCCAGATTGACCCCTGAATACCCATGTAGACCTCACCTTGGTTACCAATGCTTACCCCTTGATCCCCCTTGATCTGCCCCTTGTCCCTGGTGTTGAATTCTGTCCTGCCCTGTGCCCCAGCTCCTGCTGCACCTTGCTTCATTACCTGTTGTTTGCATTGTAACTCCTTGTGTGAACAATGAGTCTTCCTTGCTTCATTACCCATTGTTTGCATTGTAACTCCTTGTGTGAACAATGAGTCTTCTTTGCTTCATTACCCATTGTTTGCATTGTAACTCCTTGGGTGAACACTGAGTCTTCCTTGCTTCATTACCCATTGTTTGCATTGTAACTCTTTGTGTGAACAATGAGTCTTCCTTGCTTCATTACCCATTGTTTGCATTGTAACTCTTTGGGTGAACAATGAGTCTTCCTTGCTTCATTACCCATTGTTACATTGTATCGTTGGGTGAACAATGAGTCTTCCTTGCTTCATTACCCATTGTTTGCATTGTAACTCCTTGTGTGAACGTTGACTCTTCTTTGCTTCATTACCCATTGTTTGCATTGTAACGCCTTGGCTGAACAATAAGTCTTCCTTGCTTCATTACCCATTGTTACATTGTAACTCGTTGTGTAAACAATGAGTCTTCCTTGCTTCATTACCCATTGTATGCATTGTAACTCCTTGTGTGAACAATGACTCTTCCTTGCTTCAATACCCATTGTTACATTGTAACTCGTTGTGTGAACAATGACTCTTCCTTGCTTCATTACCAATTGTTCGCATTGTAACTCCTTTAGTGAACAATGACTCTTCCTTGCTTCATTGCCCATTGTTACATTGTAACTCGTTGTGTGAACAAGGAGTCTTCCTTGCTTCATTACCTATTGTTTGCATTGTAACTCCTGGTGTGAACAATGACTCTTACTTACTTCATTACCCATTGTTACATGTAACTCCTTGTGTGAACAATGAGTCTTCCTTGCTTCATTACCCATTGTTGCATTGTAACTATGTGTGAACAATGAGTCTTCCTTGCTTCATTACCCATTTTTTGCATTGTAACTCTTTGTGTGAAGAATGCGTCTTCCTTGCTTTATTACCCATTGTTTACATTGTAAGTCCTTGTGTGAGTCTTCCTTCATTACCCATTGTTTGCATTGTAACTCCTTGTTTGAAAAATGAGTCTTCCTTGCTTCATTAACCGTTGTTTGCATTGTGACTCCTTGTGTGAACAATGAGTCTTCCTTGCTTCATTACCCATTGTTTGCATTGTAACTCTTTGTGTGAACAATGACTCTTCTTTGCTTCATTACCCATTGTTTGCATTGTAACTCTTTGGGTGAACAAGGAGTCTTCCTTGCTTCATTACCCATTGTTACATTGTAACTCGTTGTGTGAAGAATGAGTCTTCCTTGCTTCATTACCCAGTGTTTGCATTGTAACTCCTTGTGTGAACGTTGACTCTTCTTTGCTTCACTACCCATTGTTTGCATTGTAACGCCTTGGCTGAACAATAAGTCTTCCTTGCTTCATTATCCATTGTTACATTGTAACTCGTTGTGTAAACAATGAGTCTTCCTTGCTTCATTACCCATTGTATGCATTGTAACTCCTTGTGTGAACAATGACTCTTCCTTGCTTCAATACCCATTGTTACATTGTAACTCGTTGTGTGAACAATGACTCTTCCTTGCTTCATTACCAATTGTTCGCATTGTAACTCCTTTAGTGAACAATGACTCTTCCTTGCTTCATTGCCCATTGTTACATTGTAACTCGTTGTGTGAACAAGGAGTCTTCCTTGCTTCATTACCCATTGTTTCCATTGTAACTCCTGGTGTGAACAATGACTCTTACTTACTTCATTACCCATTGTTACATGTAACTCCTTGTGTGAACAATGAGTCTTCCTTGCTTCATTACCCATTGTTGCATTGTAACTCCTTGTGTGAACAATGAGTCTTCATTGCTTCATTACCCATTGTTTGCATTGTAACTACTTGTGTGAAGAATGAGTCTTCCTTGCTTTATTACCCATTATTTACATTGTAAGTCCTTGTGTGAGTCTTCCATCATTACCCATTGTTTGCATTGTATCTCATTGTGTGAACAATGAGTCTTCCTTGCTTCATTACCCATTGTTGCATTGTAACTCCTTGTGTGAACAATGAGTCTTCCTTGCTTCATTACCCATTGTTTGCATTGTAACTCCTGGTGTGAACAATGAGTCTTACTTGCTTCATTACCCATTGTTACATTGTAACTCCTTGTGTGAACAATGAGTCTTCCTTGCTTCATTACCTATTGTTGCATTGTAACTCCTTGTGTGACAATGAGTCTTCCTTGCTTCATTACCCATAGTTACATTGTAACTCGTTGTGTGAACAATGAGTCTTCCTTGTTTCATTACCCATTGTTTGCATTGTAACTCCTTGTGTGAACAATGAGTCTTCCTTGCTTCATTACCCATTGTTTGCATTGTAACTCCTTGTGTGAACAAAGAGTCTTCCTTGCTTCATTACCCATTGTGGCATTGTAACTCCTTGTGTGAATAATGTGTCTTCGTTGCTTCATTACCCATTGTTTGCATTGTAACTTCTGGTGTGAACAATGAGTCTTCCTTGTTTCATTACCCATTGTTTACATTGTAACCATTGTTACATTGTTGCATTGTAACTCCTTGTGTGAACAATGAGTCTTCCTTGCTTCATTACCCATTGTTTGCATTGTAACTTCTTGTATGAACAAAGAGTCGTCCTTGCTTCAATACACATTGTTGGATTGTAACTCATTGTGTGAACAATGAGTCTTCTTTGCTTCATTTCCAATTGTTGCATTGTAACTCCTTGTGTGAACAATGAGTCTTCCTTGCTACATTACCCATTGTTGCATTGTTACTCCTTGTGTGAACAATGAGTCTTCCTTGCTTCATTACCCATTGTTTCCATTGTAACTCCTTGTGTGAATAATGAGTCTTCTTTCCTTCATTACTGATTGTTTGCATTGTAACTCCTTGTGTGAACAATGAGTCTTCCTTGTTTCAATACCCATTGTTGCATTGTAACTCCTTGTGTGAACAATGAGTCTTCCTTGCTTCATTACCTATTGTTGCATTGAAACTCCATGTGTAAACAATGAGTCTTCCTTGCTTCATTACCCATTGTTGCATTGTAACTCCTTGTGTGAACATCGAGTCTTCTTTTCTTCATTACACATTGTTTGCATTGTAACTCCTTGTGTGAACAATGAGTCTTCTTTGCTTCATTACCCATTGTTTGCATTGTAAGAACTTGTGTGATCAATGAGTCTTCCTTGATTCATTACCCATTGTTACATTGTAACTCCTTGTGTGAACAATGAGTCTTCCTTGCTTCATTACCTATTGTTGCATTGTAACTCCTTGTGTGAACAATGAGTCTTCCTTGCTTAATTACCCATTGTTTGCATTGTAACTCCTTGTGTGAACAATGAGTCTTCTTTGCTTCGTTACTCATTGTTTGCATTGTAACTCCTTGTGTGAACAAATAGTCTTTCTTGCTTCATTACCCATTGTGGCATTGTAACTCCTTGTGTGAATAATGTGTCTTCGTTGCTTCATTACCCATTGTTTGCATTGTAATTTCTGGTGTGAACAATGAGTCTTCCTTGTTTCATTACCCATTGTTTGCATTGTAACTCCTTGGGTGAACAATGAGTCTTCCTTGCTTCATTACCCATTGTTGCATTGTTACTCCTTGTATGAACAATGAGTCTTCCTTGCTTCATTACACATTGTTTCCATTGTAAGTCCTTGTGTGAACAATGAGTCTTCTTTCCTTCATTACTTATTGTTTGCATGGTAACTCCTTGTGTGAACAATGAGTCTTCCTTGTTTCAATACCCATTGTTGCATTGTAACTCCTTGTGTGAACAATGAGTCTTCCTTACTTCATTACCCATTGTTGCATTGTAACTCCTTGTGTGAACAATAAGTATTTCTAGCTTCAATACCCATTGTTGCATTGTAACTCATTGTGTAAACAATGAGTCTTCCTTGCTTCATTTCCCGTTATTGCATTGTAACTCCTTGTGTGAACAATGAGTCTTCCTTGCTTCATTACCCATTGTTTGCATTGTAACTTCTTGTATGAACAAAGAGTCTTCCTTGCTTCAATACACATTGTTGGATTGTAACTCATTGTGTGAACAATGAGTCTTCTTTGCTTCATTTCCAATTGTTGCATTGTAACTCCTTGTGTGAACAATGAGTCTTCCTTGCTTCATTACCCATTGTTTGCATTGTAACTCCTTGTGTGAACAAAGAGTCTTCCTTGCTTCATTACCCATTGTGGCATTGTAACTTTTTGTGTGAATAATGTGTCTTCGTTGCTTCATTACCCATTGTTTGCATTGTAACTTCTGGTGTGAACAATGAGTCTTCCTTGTTTCATTACCCATTGTTTACATTGTAACCATTGTTACATTGTTGCATTGTAACTCCTTGTGTGAACAATGAGTCTTCCTTGCTTCAATACACATTGTTGGATTGTAACTCATTGTGTGAACAATGAGTCTTCTTTGCGTCATTTCCAATTGTTGCATTGTAACTCCTTGTGTGAACAATGAGTCTTCCTTGCTACATTACCCATTGTTGCATTGTTACTCCTTGTGTGAACAATGAGTTTTCCTTGCTTCATTACCCATTGTTTCCATTGTAACTCCTTGTGTGAATAATGAGTCTTCTTTCCTTCATTACTGATTGTTTGCATGGTAACTCCTTGTGTGAACAATGAGTCTTCCTTGTTTCAATACCCATTGTTGCATTGTAACTCCTTGTGTGAACAATGAGTCTTCCTTGTTTCAATACCCATTGTTGCATTGTAACTCCTTGTGTGAACAATGAGTCTTCCTTGCTTCATTACCCATTGTTTACATTGTAACTCCTTGAGTTAACCATGAGTCTCCCTTGCTTTATTACCCATTTTTTGCATTGTAACTCCTCGTGTGAACAATGAGTCTTCCTTGCTTCATTACCCATTGTTGCATTGTAACTACTTGTGTGAACAATGAGTCTTCCTTGCTTCATTACCCATTGTTGCATTTTAACTACTTGTGTTAACAATGAGTCTTCCTTGCTTCATTACCCATTGTTACATTGTAACTGTTTGTGTGAACAATGAGTCTT
>JAIUZE010024712.1:0-20309 GCA_022085475.1 Heliosperma pusillum | reverse complement strand
GACGGTGCTAAGAACTTATGCCTGTTTCTAGACGGATTGGTCTTGCATGTTTGTATGATTCTATGAGTTTTAGAAGGTGAGATGCAAGCCGGCTAAGGTTGATAGAGTTTGGATTACCGGTTGTTAACTGATTCACATGATTCTTGTTTGATTAGGGTTTGAGTGTATCATGGCCATGTTAAGGTAACCTCTGAGCTAGCATACCAGCTTCCCTACCTCGTGTTATAGATTAATAACGGTTTCACATGATAGCTTTCATATGATAGGTTATATGTTAGTTAATTGTTTCATAACATGAAAAGCATATCGTATATGTTAAGGTTTTGTATTTTCCATATACATCTCTTTATGTTATTCATGTTTTATTAAACTCGACATTTCGTGGCTGGGAGAACTCGGAGTTACTCCCCACTGACTGTGGCTTCCGTGTTTATATTTAATGCGGTTGGCAGGTTCGTGATGCATACATGGGTACATTGACGAGCTAGCGAGCGAAGTATTTACCTTGGACCTATATTCGGTTCTTAGGATTGTATATATTATACACTCTTTTATTTCCGTATTTATACGGGAGATATGTCTCCCGTTTTGGATATTTCTTTTGTATAATATTATTTCCTTTTTGTTATGAACCTTTTTATTTAAGACACCTTTGTTATGTATTCTCATCTTTTATTTAGTTAAATTGTTTTTTTTCTTTCCGCAAATTTGAGGGTGTCACAGCTACTTTACTCAAATCATCCTGCTTGGCTTTGAGCGGAATAGCACGCGAGTTGCTATACTGAGAATCGTGGATTGCCATTGACTCGACTCTACATCGATTTGATCGAAACGACCATTGTTAGCGGAGTCGAGGATACGAGGCGATTCGCCACAACAACCGTTGTAGAATGTGATAGCTAGGAACCATGAATCAAGGCCATGATGAGGGCATTCTCTTTGTAATTCTTTGTACCTTTCCCATGCCTCATAAAGGCTTTCGTCGCCCCTCTGACGGAATCCAGTAATTTGACTTCGTAAGAGTGCGGTTCGTTATGGTGGGAAGTACTTTTGATAGAAAGCGAGAGCTAGACCATCCCAGTCGACTATTCCTAGGGCAACTCGATGAAGACTATTGATCCAGAGTTTTGTCTTTCCTCTTAAAGAGAAGGGAAAGAGCATTTCCCTAATCTGTTCTTGGGATACTCCAGTGTGTCTAATTGTGGAGCAATAGTCACAGAAGTTTTGGATATGAAGGTTGGGATCTTTTGTGGCATTGCCACCAAATTGATTTCTTTCTATTAAATTGATGAAGGCAGGTTTGATTTCAAAGTTTTGAGCTGTAGTTTGAGGTGTAGCGATACCTTTTGGAAGTGTATCTGCGGTGGGTTTAGAATGGTCGGAAAGTCGAACCATTTTTGTTCGTGAAGATGAAGATGGAATGTTGGTTGAAAGTTGATTGAATTTTTGAAATGGAGAGGAAAATGGATCTTCTTCTCCTTCAAGATTAGGTAAGATATCCGAGTATTTCTCACGAATACGATCTAAACTTGAAATGTCAGAAGCTTTTGAAATTTCGTTTAATAGCTTTAATTTCCTACGCAGAGTTCTTTCTAGTTCGGGGTCCAAAGGAATAGGGGTCCCTAGTCTAGAAGATCTGGGCATAAGATAGGAAAGCTAAGATGAAAAATCAAGAGAAGTCTAAAGGAATTTGAGTTCCTAAAGACTAGATAAAACTAATCGTGATTAAAATCACAATAAAAAGGAAAACTAAACCGTGCTCCCCGGCAACGGCGCCAAAATTTGATCGTGCCTGTCGCAAGCCCGAAACAAAGATAAATTACCCAGACTAGGCTAATAACAAATTAATGTAATTAGGAAAGTAGGGGTCGATCCTCAGGGAGATGGTGTTTCCTATGGATTGTGAATCGTCTCACAATTGAGTTTTATCTAATGATTTTCTGGGTTTTGGATTTTTGTGATGTCTAAACTAACGAAAGGCATAAATAAGAACAAAATAAAAACAAACTGGAATGAAAACAATAAAGCAAATGATAAATTAACACTAATGAGAAGCATATAGGGAAGTAGGTTCACACATGTAGATTGACATATTAATGAAATTGGATTTAGGATATGCAAATAATTCATTGAGCGTTCGTAAGAATGGCGTGTTCATTACAATCATAGATCAGATGGTCTAGCAGGCTTTTAGTGCGATTTACTAGGTCTTAATCCACTATGTCACGCTTTGTCTATTCAATTCCTGTATATCTACCTTGGAAAAGAATTCCACACTAGTCAATGATTGTGATCAAGAATCGTCAACTATCGTTAAAGTCCAAACATGCATAGACACAATGTTTTAAAAGCACAATTTCTTTTATCCAATTATCATTTTTTAATCAATCTAACATGGCTACCCTACACCCTAGAAAGGTGACTACTCACTCATGATTATGTTGATATTAACAATGAAAGTTAAGGTAAGCATATTTAGTAGATTTTGACAATAATTTAGATTTCCTATGTGGCGATAATAACGACGCTTTATACGACAATCTAAGCAATGAAACTATGATTATAACAACATGAAAATGAATTTTAATGAAATAGAAAATGACAATCAAATGGAAAGCAATAAAAAACAATAAGCAAAGGATAAATTAGGAATACCTAGGTGACGATCAACGATGAAAGTGATAACAATAATAGAAATCCCTCGCATAGAAATACCGTACTTTGAGTTACAACTCTTGAACCCAACTAGTAGATACAAAGATTGAAATTCTTATTGAACTATGCTAATGTTTTGATATGAAATGGTCAGAAATAAACTAGAAGCAAAAGACAAAAGAAGAAGATAAACTTAAACTAGAAAGACTAAAACTAAAGAGAAAACTAATAAGAAGATTGTATGAAATATAGGATTAGATTGTGTAAGATAGTGTGTGAGAGTGTGTGAGGCTAGAGCATCTATTTATAGTATTAGGGTTTCGTGGAGAAGAGGTCGGGCAATAAATACATAGGTAAAAAATAGGATGAAGGAGCCGCAATGCTCGAAGCAGCACACATACCCGATCGGGTACACACTTACCCGATCGGGTAAGTCGTCTTCTGGAAACTCTTGACTAACGCTTCATCTTCCTTCGCTTTGACTTGACTTACAACATCCCCCTTGACTTATACAATCGGGTTTGTTGCTTGGATTTGATGTAAAGCGATGAATTCTCCCGTCTAATTGATTGGTCTTCCGACAACTACGAAACCGTCTTTGCTTCTTCTCTCTCTTAAGTTAGTGAACCTTCTTGAAATGCCTTACACATGGTCAAGCTTTCTTCTTTGAGTCGTTGGGTTCTAGGCAAATGCTCGGGAATATAGAAAAAGGGCGTAGAAACGTCACTTTCCCTACAAAACAAGTTAGAACACAGGAATTCGCATAGAAGACGATATTAGCTCATAAAATGGCTTAACAAAGCACAAATGACATACAAAACCGAGCTAAACTGGGGGTTAAAATCATACAAATATTCACTTATCAACTCACAATGAATTAATTGCATATCCTAAATCCAATTTCATCAATATATCAATCTACATGTGTGAACCTACTTCCCTAGATTCTTTTCATCACTTGCTTTATTGTTTTCATTTTTTTTTATTTTGTTTTCATTTATGCTTTATATTAGTTTAGATATCAAAATCCCAAAACCCAGACTTTCGTTAGATAAGACCAAATTGCGAGACATTTCACATTCTATAGGAAACACCATCTCCCTGAGGATCGACCCCTACTTCCCTAATTACATTAATTTGTTATTAGCCTAGTCTGGGTAATTTATCTTTGTATCGGGCTCGCGCGACAAGCACGACCACCATGCTAGGTTCGAGTGTAGAGATCAAAATTTATTTAAAGAGTCCTTTAGGATTTAGAATAACCTATAAGGGATCTCATCCCCGAAAGGGTGTGTCTTTGATTTCCGTAATGAAATTGGTGAGTATGGTAAGAAAGGGTCACCAAGCATACTTGTGTATTGTGACTTCTACGACTACCTCTTTGCCAAATATTGAAGATGTGCCTATAGTTCGTGAATTTGTTGATGTATTCCCCGAAGACTTGCCCAGGATTCCTCCCGAGCGTGATGTTGAGTTTTCCATTGATCTTGTACCTGGATCCGGACCCATAGCCAAAGCTCCTTACCGTATGGCTCCAACCGAGTTGAAAGAGTTAAGGAAGCAACTTGATGATATGATTGAGAAAGGTTTTATTCGACCAAGTGCCTCGCCTTGGGGTGCTCCCGTTCTCTTTGTGAAGAAGAAAGATGGTTCCATGAGGCTTTGTATTGATTACTGTGAGTTGAACCGAATTACAATCAAAAATAGGTATCCTTTGCCAAGAATTGAAGATTTGTTTGATCAACTAAAGGGTGCCTCTACTTTTTTCAAGATTGATTTGAGATCCGGATATCACCAAATTCCCGTTCGTGATGCCGATATTCCGAAGACCGCTTTTAGTACAAGGTATGGTCACTTTGAGTTCAAGGTGATGCCATTTGGTTTGACAAATGCTCCCGCTATTTTCATGGACCAAATGAACCGCTCTTTTAGTGAGTATCTTGATAAGTATGTGGTGGTGTTCATTGACGATATTCTTATTTTCTCTAAGACCGAAGAAGAGCATGCTATTCATCTAAGGACTATTTTGGGTGTCATTCGTCGTCAAAAGTGGTTTGCCAAATTCTCCAAGAGTGAATTTTGGTTACCTAAGGTGTCCTTTCTTGGGCATGTAATTTCTAAAGAAGGTGTAATGGTGGATCCTTCTAAAATTGAAGCCGTTGTTGATTGGAAGAGTCCGACCGATGTTAGGGAAGTCCGAAGTTTTCTTGGTTTAGCTGGTTATTACCGTAGATTTGTCAAAGATTTCTCAAAGCTTGCTAGACCAATGACCCAATTGTTGAAGAAAGAAACCAAGTTCCTATGGAATGAAGCTTGTGAAGCCGCTTTTCAAGAGTTAAAGAAAAGGTTGACTACCACTCCGGTGTTAACTTTACCTGAAGATGGTGTAGACTTTGATGTCTATTGTGATGCTTCCAAGATGGGATTGGGTTGTGTACTTATGCAAAGTAGGAAAGTGGTGGCTTATGCTTCAAGACTGTTGAGAGTTCATGAAGTGAACTATCCTACTCATGATTTGGAATTGGCCGCCGTGGATCATGCTTTAAAAGTGTGGCGACACTATCTTATTGGTGTTCGTTGTCGTATATTCACCGATCACAAAAGTTTGAAGTACATATTTACTCAAAAAGAGTTGAATATGAGACAAAGAAGATGGTTGGAATTGGTGAATGATTATGATTTTGAGTTGTTATACCATGAAGGGAAGGCTAATGTTGTTGCCGATGCTCTTAGTAGGAAATCTTCGCATGCATTGAATGCTATGTCGGTATTACCCGATGATCTTTATATTGAGTTTCGAAAGTTCAAGTTGGAATTCGTGGAATGTGGATTTGATTATATTGGTGCTATGACTGTCGAACCTGTTTTCCTCCGTGAAATCCGCGAAAACCAAGTTGATGATCTTACCTACAAGTCTATTCAAGCCAAGCTTCTTGAAGGAAAAGCTAAAGATTTCAAGATTGATGACAAAGGTGTTCTTCGACTCCATGACCGTTTGTTTGTTCCTAATGCTCTTGACTTGAGAAAGCGAGTTCTTGATGAAGCTCACCTTTCCCCTTATTCTATTCACCCCGTAGGTGCTAAGATGTATAAAGACTTGAAGCTACAATTATGGTGGCCGAATTTGAAAAGCGATGTTGTGTCTTATGTTGGAAGATGTCTTACTTGACAACAAGTGAAAATTGAATACAAGAGGCCCGGTGGATTGCTACAACCTTTGGATATTCCACTATGGAAGTGGGAATCTATTTCTATGGATTTTGTCATGGCTTTGCCAAGGACCGTTGGAAGTAAAGATGTCGTTTGGGTTATTGTTGATCGTTTGACCAAGTGTGCTAGATTCATTCTGATCAAAGAGACTTGGAGTTTAGATCGACTAGCGAAAGCCTATGTTGATGAGATTGTTAGATACCATGGTGTTCCCAAGGAGATCATATCCGACCGAGATCCGAGGTTTTGTTCTAGATTTTGGAAGGCTTTACAAGAAGCCATGGGTAGTAAATTGTTGATGAGTACCGCATTCCATGCCGCTACAGATGGTCAGACCGAGAGGACTATCCAGACTTTAGAAGACTTGCTTAGGGCTTGTGCACTCGACTTCCAATCTAGTTGGGAAAAGAGTCTACCGTTAGTAGAGTTTTCTTACAACAATAGTTATCATGCCTCGATCAAGATGGCTCCTTATGAAGCTCTTTATGGAAGAAAATGTCGAAGTCCTATATGTTGGAATCAATTGAGTGATGTTCGTGACTTAGGCCCCGATGTTCTTGTTGAAACTATTGATCATGTGAAGGTCATTCGTGATAGAATGAAAGCCGCTCAAGACCGACAAAAGTCTTATGCCGATATCCGAAGAAGACCGTTAGAATTTGAAGTTGGAGATAAAGTATTCTTGAAAGTATCTCCAATGAAGGGCGTTAAAAGGTTTGGTGTTAAGGGTAAATTGAGCCCGAAGTACATTGGACCCTTTGATATTGTAAAAAGGATTGGTGCCGTTGCTTACAAGTTGGACTTGCCCCCGAATTTGGCTAAAGTTCATGATGTATTCCATGTTTCTCAATTGAGAAAGTACGTTAGTGATCCAAGCCATGTCTTTCAAGCGGAAATGCCCGAGCTTGAACCGAATTTGTCCTTTGAAAAGAAGCCAATCCGCATTCTAGATCGCAAGGATAAGAAGTTGAGAAGTAAAGTGGTGCCTTTAGTTGTAATTTTGTGGAGATATGCTAATGTTGAAGAAGAGACGTGGGAAACGGAAGCTTCTATGCGTATTAAATATCCAAGCCTATTCGATTAAGGTATCTTTCTTTCGCTAAAGTTTCGAGGGGCGAAACTTTTTAAAAGGTGGGGTGATTGTAACACCCGTAAATGTACCCTATTTTTATATAGTAAAAATATTATACGGATACTTTTCAGCAAAATTTAGTTTTAGTTTAGAATTAAATTTTCCGTGTCTATTTTAGAACTTCCGAGTTCGATTTTGGACTTTACGCGGGATTTCGAGTAAGTTACGTCTTAAGACGCTTTTGGGCTTTTCCCATATGTTTTCCACTTACTCCCTCTTATACTCCCTTAACCCTAAACTCCCTCACACTCAACATCTTCTTCTTCCTCACCAAGTAACCACCCAAAACCCTAACCTCCATATTTGATCAAGCTTATTATCGTCACTACTCCTTCATTTCTCGATCAAATTCACTAAAGTTCGTCTTAATCTTTCCCTCTCATCGTCCTCAATCTTAATTGGTAATAAAATTATCGTCTTTCTCGCTTTTCAATTTATCCGTCTTTCTCAAAGGTGAATTATATTAATCTTTTATTGTCTAATTGTAGGTGGTGACCTCCAAGACCTCGACAAGGACTACTATTTGATAGAAGAGGACCTCGACGAGTATTGAAGACGCGAAAAGGTAACGGTGAAGGGTTACTCGATATCTTTACGTGTTTTAATGTGTTTTCTATGTTAGTAATCGTATTTAGAATAAGATTAGTAATCATAGGAATTGTGTTGTTGATGATAGTTATTGTTAGTTGGTAATTAATATTGAGAATTGATGATTTGTAATGTTAGATGATGTCTGTTGTATGATAAGCCTTAGTGAAATTGAAGTTTTCGTGCATAATATGCCCCAGCCGGCCGACCGGCCGCCGGTCAGCTGACCGGCTGGGGAGTGGATGTATATTTATTTGTGTTACGTAAAATTTTGAGTATGCATTATGTCTCAGCCGGCCGACCGGCTGAGACACACCTTAATATGTCTTCATTTTCTCATATGATATTGGTCCCAGCCAGG
This sequence comes from Heliosperma pusillum, assembly GCA_022085475.1. NCBI lineage: Eukaryota > Viridiplantae > Streptophyta > Magnoliopsida > Caryophyllales > Caryophyllaceae > Heliosperma > Heliosperma pusillum. Next base: position 12,363 of record JAIUZE010024712.1, on the reverse strand, counting down.
TAGCCGGTCCCTTTTGACCGGCTGGGACACGCTGTATTTTGGTTGGTTTTTTAATTGTTACCATTGGTGCCAGCCGGGTAGCCGGCAGCCGGTCCCCTTGATTGACCGGCTGGCACACGCTGCCAAATCAATTGTATTTCTTACTTATGTTTTTCATTTATAATATTTCCGATGGTTCGTTTATCGTATAAATTTACCTAATGACTTTAAATATTAATGTTTCGAATATATGATATTCCCTTCGCTTGTATCGTACGTTTTGTGACGATTTTTGATATGTCCCACCTTGAGTCGGTTTTACACATGTTATTGGGTTGAGCACTATTTATTATGTGCTTTGTACTCTCATTCGCCTGGCTACCTCCACGTTCGTAAGGCTGTAATGTCGGAACGAGGAGTGTATCCTTACTGCTTAAATGCATGTGTTAGTGGGCATATGACGACGTTGTTGGGAGGCGAACGCTTTGCGTTGATCGACCCGGCCGTGAAATATTGTATACTTGCGAGGTGGTGTCATTGCATGTAGCGTACCGCTTGTTATGATGCTTGTGCTCTTTTCCGCCTCTTTCGTGAAGGTTGACCGAATTTGGGGTACTCGGCGTCTATGATTGACCGAGTCTTGGATGCGAAATGTTTATCGCATGTCGAATCGGAAAATGTGATTCCGAGAGTCTGGCCAGATTTAGACTAGGACCGTATTATGATCGCCGTTCTACCAGGAGGACATTAGTCTACATATACGAAATGTATTGAATCGTGTATGCGTTTAGGGCAATGTTTTATCCCGTAGATGCGATTTTAATCATACTTGCCATGTACACGGTGCTAGTGCGTGTCATTTACCGTGAGAGATGTTGTCAACTTATTCGTACGTTTGGATGGATGATTATATGATTGATTATTTGTGATCTTTGGATGACTTGGCATGGTTTGTTTGTCGAGTCTCAACCTTATCAAACTTATGCCGCTAACGGTGAGATGCAAGCCCTAGTGAGTATATGGTTGCCTAAGAGTGTCATCCCCGAGTCTTTGTATAATATGATGGTTACGGTTTTGTACTTCATGCATCGATATTCTTTATTCCTTATATATTGAATTGCCTATTTATCCATCTCATATTTCACATGTATATTTATATATGCATGCTTCTACTTTCGTATTTCCGTTTAAGTATGTTTATTGTGATATGGCTGGGAGAACCCGGAGTTACTCCCCACTGACTGTGGCGTTCATGTTTTTCATGGATGAACAGGTTGCTTGATTGGATGGCTTTTTGCTTGTGGTATTTTGGGTTCGGGTGTGAGCTAGCGGGCGTTGGCCTGGATGAATCACCTCTAGACGTTGTTTAACTAGTTTGCTAATCACTTTGATATTGGATAACATTTTGAGAGACTTCGTCTCTTTGTAGTATATTCTATTTTAGTTTGTAATTATTTGACATTCCTCGTATTTTCTATTTGCATGTAAAAATTTTTAAAAACACCGTATTTTCCGCTATATAAATCACATGCTTGTTATGTTTTATTTCCGCATTCGCGACGGTTGTCACAACAACAACATGTAACCATTGTAACAACTTTGATACATATTACTTTAATGATGGATAAAAGTGGACAAATAGTTGTCACTATTTTTTCAAAATGTGTAACCATTGCAACAATAACATGTAATCATCACAACAACAACATGTAAGCAGCATGTAACCTAAACTACAACAACAACATGTAACCTGAATTACAACAACAACAACAACAACAACAACAACAACAACAACAACAACAACAACAACAACAACAACAACAACAACAACAACAACAACAACAACAACAAAAACAACAACAACAACAACAACATGTAACCAGCACAACAACATGTAACCAAAACTACAACATGTGACCCTTCCAACAACAACTACAACGTGCAACCATTTCAACAGTTTAACAATCAAACAAAATGTGACCATCTCAACAACAACATGTACTCATTTCAGTTGTATACATTGAATGTGATATTGTCCTCAAATTTAAACATTCCTACAACATGTAACTAGCACATCACCAATATGTAACCATTCCAAAAATAATATATAATCATCTCAACAACATGGCTACAACTTACACCTCAACAAACAAAATGGTCACAAACCTTTTGGCACCTCCGCCGGCTTTTGCATTATTTTCTACCCTATTGTTAACGCCATCTCCACAACGGCATCTACATCATCTGTAAGCAACAAATGCATATCTTGTGATGTTAAATGTAATCAATAAAAAATGTGAACAAACTTTAACAAAGTCATCAACAAATGTACACAATCAAATTTATACCTTTTTCATCATCTGATTCTCATTCCTCTTCACTTGACGCATCGTCTTCCGATAAGCTTTCATTTTCTTCTTCTGACTTCATGGCCTTTCCCTAAAGTAAATGTCACCTTATTCTTACCATGCGCCTTGTCACTTACCGCCTGCTCCTCCCCTAAATCATATCCCTTTCCTTTCGGCTTTCCCGCCACTACCTTCTTGTTCCCTAGAGCCTTTAATTGTGAAATCGGTTCGTTTCTCCCCACTTTGACAGTAAATAAGACAATAAAAATTAAAACATAAATTACAAACTATCAAATGGCTGCAAGACTAGCAAAATTTAAAAAATATATGTATCATGACGATACCTTCTTCGACGGCATCACTTGCATGTGTCTCTTGATTAGTCTTCTTAGGTGGTACCTTCTTGGCTGCAACTTTCTTTCCCATGTTATCAAATATTGTGATAACGTTTGGTATTGTAGGGTGATTTGTGAGGAGATGAATACAGTAATTTAATCTGGAATTTAAAAGGTAAAGAGAGAGAAAGAAGGATGGTCAAACATTTTGGTAACAAATGACGTGTGAATGACGGGTTGTGATTTTGAATAATGAAAGTTGAAAGGAGAATAAGAGTGTAGAAATGGTAATAAATTTGCATTGGGGAGTTAATTAAATAAATTGATTGAAAAATAGAACTAGTCACTTCATGTCTCCTCTAGTCTAATCAACTTCACACACCTCCTTTTCTATACGGTTGTACCATTTCCCACAAATACGATATTATCCAACCCGTTACAAGCTTTTGACGAATACCATCCGTCATAAGCAAGACTTATTGTGTTGGTATTAGGCCAAATATCTTATAATCTCCCACTTTGGCTAAATACATTCATATACGTGTGACACATGATAATTTATTTACAATAACCTTGTGAACTCAAAAATGCTATCAAACATTCCAACCGTCTTGAACAATTTGATCCATCAATCATACCAACATAATATCAAAGCTGCCTTTGCTCCACTTTGTCGTAGCAGGGGATCTCAACGCTTAAATATGTCAATATAACCAAGGACATGAGTTGATTATGGGAGTGTAGCATGGAAATAGAATCCAAATGTGATCCAAATATGTTTCACTTTAGTGAATAAGAAGAGGGGTTAACCCGAAAATGAAAGAACAAAACAAAAATCGAAACCTAAATCAACTAACTAGCAATTAACTAGCAGAGGTTGGAACTGTACGCGGCCACGAAACACCTCCTATATCTTTTTGGAGCATCTGAAATAGCTCTCGAGGGACATCAGGCTCTTTTATAATATTAAGTTGTCGGGCTTGGTGCATTGAGATCAACCAACATGAGATATAGTGAAACCGACAACCAAAAACCTTATTTTATGCAGAACTTAATAATCGTAATCTTCTAATGTTTCTAACATGACAAACTCCCACTTAACTTAAATTTCATGGAAACATAAATACCCAATTGAGCAATGAGCTCAAGAAAGATCGTGGGTGGTAATTCTTTGGTATAGCGGATTCGCAAAATGGAGTTTGTATCCACATGTATAATTGACACCTTTTCACTGTGAATGGTTTCTTAAACAATCCTTAGTTATTTATTTATTTTATCATATTGTATATCATGTTTTATTTTTCATATTTTTAATTCGTTTTGTATACGTCTGCGCTGTAACAACCCGTAATTTGAAAGACCGAAATTATATTTGAAAAATAATAAATTTATTTTATTTTAAATTATTAAGATTTATTTGAATTTATGATAATTTAATATAATTATTTTGAATTTATTCGGAATTAAAGAGAAGGTTTTACGGTTTAACCCCGAACGTCATTTAACTATTCCCGAGTCAACTTAAGTTCCGAAACAAACCCGAAACCCGACTCTTGCATGAGTCGCACGCCCAAATCAACTCTTTCCACTCATATTAGATCTTTTGATTAAACTAATAATAATATCTAGGATATTTGTAACTTTATCGATCTGTCAACTTAAACTCCGCAAATCGCTTAAAAACAGACCCGATTTCTTCTATAACCACACGGCTCCCCTCTTCCTCTTAGGATTAGATATTTTCCTTTCTTTTGATTTAACTAACATAATATCTAAATAATATCTAGATATTTGATTAAACTAAAATAATATCTAATAATATCTAATAATTACCATAATATATTTATAAAACCCGAGTCAATTCCGTAACAACAATTTCAAAACCCGACTCCATTAATCCTCTATATTTACACGGCACACCCTTCCCCCATTACTCACTAATTATCTTTTCATTTTACATTAAATCAACTTAATATCTATTTAATACCTTCTTTAATATATTCAAAATCGTTCTTGGTGTTCTTGAGCGTTCTTGATCGTTCTTGAGCAAAATCGTCACAAAACCTTCGTTACTTGGCCAACTCCGTCCTAACTTATATTTCTAGAGTCTCCTCTCCGCTTTTCATCTCCATGTACGTTTTATTTTAAATTCCGACAAAATCGTTTTCAACACTTTAATTGTTGAAATCAAGTTTTAATTCTAATAATGTTATTTTTGTCATTTCTTATAGGAGAAGATTTTGAAGACGAGTTTGGTGACTCGTATATTTTAGAAGAAGATTAGTAGACGGGTTTTTAGTTCTTATTTTGATGCTACTTGATTTTGTGCTAGCTAAGGTAACGATTCCGGGTTACTCGACGAATTAATGTTACATACTTTTGTTTTTGTTTATGTTATTGTTATTTACGGTTTTAAGTAGTAACATGATAAGTAATTATTATTATTATGTTGTATGAATTTTTAACATGTTTAGTGTTCTTGACATATTTGGATGATTTGTTCATAATCATTATTTTAGTATGAATGATGGTTGAATTGGTTGTTAAAATGGATGGTTGTTAATTAAAACATGTTAGAAATAAATTTGGTGTTGTTGTGTGTGGTGGCCGTGTAAGGTGGCTGGAAAACCGACCCAAACAAGGCCGGTTCAGGCCGGTTCAGCCCGGTTCAGGCCGGTCCAGCCCGGTCTGGTTGGTCCGTGTTTTGGTCCTTTGGGTTTGTGTCGATACTTGATTGTTTTGTTGTTATTTTGACGGGTTTTAAATATGTTAAGCATGCGGGAAAATATTAAGAAACGGTTTTAGAAATATTGATCAAAACCGGCCCAAACCAAGCCTGTGGGCCCAGTCCAGGCCCGGTTCATGTCTCGGCCCAAAACAGCCCGTGAGTCTCCTTTGGACTTGTGACGGTTTTTGAGTTTATGGTTATTATTATATTATGTTTTGTAATATTTAGCAAGTGGGAAATTTTAATAAGTAAATTATTTAATTAAACGGTTTTTCATAATATTATTATTTCTCACATGTTAGAAAATTATAGCATGAGATTATAGTTTATTTTGATATCCTTTAAGTCAAGCGGGTTTGGTAAGAATTAATAATTCACATGTTAGAAATTAGAATGAAATAGCATGAAACGAATGTGATATTCTTATGTTCAAGCCTAAATGGCTAAGACTCTGTTTCTAGCCGGTTTGACCAAACGGGTTTGGTCAAACTAAGATCTAGTCAGCCCTGTTTTGACTGATGATCCGTCGCGGGACTCGGGTCGGGGATTTGTCTTCAAGTAAGGTTTTATTTAATGAATGAAAGAATGAGCCTTAGTAGATATGAGGCGATATGATACTTGAATATGATTTATATGCAATTAGTCACATGATAGGAAGTTTTCCCGTGACTGTATAATTGTATGATATATGTCGTGTTGACTAAGTACCCATAGAGAATTATGAGTATATGGCGTCTTGACCATTTTAATTCTAAATGAGTGTCTTGGACCATGACATTGATAGGCCTTACTATCTTTAACGAGTATATAGTTCATGGTTAATAGCTTTTGTGTTCCCGGCTTGGTGGGTTTATATCCAAGCCAGGGCATGGCGCCTAATTGCTTCCACTTTGGGAATGGAGCCAGCTTAAGTACTAGCCAACTCTGCTTAGGGGGTCGCCTAGTAGAGATTCTCATGTACTTTTGGTCATGAGACAGGGAATGGGTTAGCTGTTGTCGCTAGGTCTGATCAGTCTAGAACTAGGATGTTTTCCTACCTTGTGGTATAGCCTCGAGTTACAGAATCGACTATTGACTGTGCTAAGAACTTATGCATGTTTCTAGATGTATTGGTCTTTCATGTTTGATGATTCTATGAACTTAGAAGGTGAGATGCAAGCCGGCTAAGGTTGATAGAGTTTGGATTACCGGTTGTTAACTGATTCACATGATAGTTTGTATGATTAGGGTTGAGTGTATCATGGCCATGTTTTAAATGTAACCTCTGAGCTAGCATACCAGCTTCCCTACCTCGTGGTATAGGTTGTTAACCGATTCACATGATAGCTTGCATGAGTAGCTTAGCCTTCATATGCTAGGTTATATGTTAGTTATTTGTTTCATAACATGAAAAGCATATCGTATATGTTAAGGTTTTGTATTTTCCATATACATCTCTTTTATGTTATTCATGTTTTATTAAACTCGACATTTCGTGGCTGGGAGAACTCGGAGTTACTCCCCACTGACTGTGGCTTCCGTGTTTATATTTAATGCGGTTGGCAGGTTTGTGATGCATACTTGGGTACATTGACGAGCTAGCGAGTGAAGTATTACCTTGGACCTATATTCGGTTCTTAGGATTGTATTATATTATACACTCTTTTATTTCCGTATTTATACGGGAGATATGTCTCCCGTTTTAGACACTTCTTATGTATAATATTATTTCCTTTTTGTTATGAACCTTTTTCTTTAAGACACCTTTGTTACGATGAATATATTTAATGATAGGTTCCGGTTTTAAAATTTACCGATTTTCACTAAAGTGAACCTATTAGAAACGTATTCTCATCTTTTATTTATTTAAATTACTTGTTTATTTTTCCGCAAATTTGAGGGTGTCACAGTTGGTATCAGAGCATTTTGCTCCCGACGCACGTTTGTGTACCCTTGTATAAATAACTTGACCTTAATAAAATAATAAACTTGTGAGATAGAATGGTAGGATGGGTAGATTAGGATTTATGTTGTAGTCTCTTTGTGCTTGCTAAATGATAAGTACTAATCTGTGTTTTATTTTGCAAGATGCCTCCGAGAATTGACAACACGATCCTAGCAGCTCTTACTCTTATTATTCAGAATCAGCAAAATCAACAAAATCAACAGCCGAATCCTATTCCTAATCCTCCTCACGACCGTGAGAGACACGGAAGTTATACATGGGTTGCTTCACAACTATCTAGGAGCCAAGCCAAAACCTATGGTGGTGAAGTAGATCCCATTAAGCTTTCGGAATGGATACGGGAAATGGAGAAGAACTTTTCTCTATATGATGTTCTTGAAACGGATAAAGTCCGTCTTGCTTCCCACTTCTTAGTGAAGGAAGCTGATCAGTGGTGGTCACTTACTGGCCCTACTTCTAAGTTGGAACCTGATTTTGGTTGGACTCGTTTCCGTGAGCTATTAGAGACGAGGTTCTACCCTGATGATTTGAGGCAGCAGAAACTGAAGGAATTCATGGACTTCAAACAGGGAAGACTCTCAGTTCAGGAGTTCACGACCAAGTTCAACGAGTTGGCCACTCGGCTTATTTCAAGGGAGGAAGACAAGGCATTCTTTTACCTAGGAAAGCTTTCTCCTCAGGTGAAAGGCAAGATCAGTAGGGGTTCTACTTCCTTTGTCTCTATCTACAACGATGCTATATGGGCAGAGAGTTCAATTCGCGAGATTGCCGACGAGGCTCGTACCTCGTATGTTGCTCCTAATGCTTATGGTAAAAGACCGTTGTATCCTACTTCTCGACCTTCCTTTTCCTCCTCTTACTCAAACAAGAGGAAGAATTTTCTGAGTGGACAAGCAACTCAGAGTAACCGTCCATTCTTCCCGAGCAACAACAACGATCTTAAGGGTCGTATCTGTTTTGGGTGCAAGATGCCTGTGCATCCCGGTGTTGGCTGCTTCAACAAGCCATTTGTGTGCTTTATTTGTCAGAAACCGGGACACAAGGCTAATGTATGTCCTGATAGGAAGAATACAGCTTCTACACCAGCTACTTCTGGGAGACCTAAGGGTCGAATTTTCATCATGAGCCGCGCTGAGGCCGATGCTCAACCAGACATTGTGACTGGTATGTTTTCAATTTATGAAATACCGTGTTTAATTTTATTTGATACGGGAGCTTCTTTGTCCTTTATTTCGATGAGACTATCCGATAAATTACCTCTCAAAGCTTCAGTTGGAGAAAGTACTCCTATATCTTTACCGTCCGGAGATGTGTTTTCATGCTCTTATATTCATTCGGACATTCCTATATCAATAAACGGATCTACTTTTCCGGCTAATCTTCTCCGGTTCCCTCTTGAAGAATTTGATATCATTCTGGGCATGGATTGGTTATCTACCTATTATGCTCGATTTGAATGCAGTGACCAGAAGATTATTCTCAAAAGTCCTTTAGGTACCCGTGTATCCTATCAAGGGGTTCGAAAACAGACCTCTGTGAAACTTGTTTCGGCTATGAAGATGGTAAAAATTATCAAGAAGGGTTACAAAGCTTTCTTATGTGTTGTAACTACTTCTACCACTTCGTCTTTGCCTTCATTGGAAGATGTGCCAATTGTTCAAGAATTTCCAGATGTTTTTCCCGATGAATTACCCGGGATCCCTCCTGAAAGAGATGTTGAATTTACCATTGATCTAGTTCCTGGAACTGGACCAATTGCTAAAGCTCCTTATCGTATGGCTCCTTCCGAATTGAAAGAGTTGAGAATCCAACTTGATGACTTGATTGAGAAAGGCTTTATTAGACCTAGTGCTTCTCCTTGGGGTGCGCCCGTGCTCTTTGTCAAAAAGAAAGACGGTTCTATGTGACTGTGCATTGATTATCGTGAGTTGAACCGTGTCACAATCAAAAACAAATATCCTCTTCCGCGTATTAATGATCTCTTTGACCAGTTACGTGGTGCTTCAATTTTTTCAAAGATTGATCTTAGATCGGGTTATCATCAAATTCCCGTTCGTGAAGCAGATATTCCCAAGACTGCTTTCAGCTCGAGGTATGGTCATTTCGAATTTAATGTGATGCCATTCGGTTTGACTAACGCTCCAGCAATATTCATGGATCAGATGAATCGTACCTTCAGCGAGTACCTCGATAAATGTGTTGTGGTATTCATTGATGATATTTTGATCTTTTCTAAATCTAAGGAAGAACATGTTGATCACCTTTGAACCATTTTGGGTGTTCTTCGACGTCAAAAATGGCACGCTAAGTTCTCCAAATGTGAATTTTGGTTGCCCGAGGTATCTTTCCTTGGTCATGTAATTTCAAAAGACGGTGTTATGGTCGATCCAGCTAAGATTGAGGCCGTGGTAGAATGGAAGAGTCCGAAAAATGTGTCCGAGATTCGGAGTTTCCTTGGTTTAGCGGGTTATTACCGTCGGTTTGTGAAAGATTTCTCTAAATTAGCAAGACCGATGACTCAATTGCTAAAGAAGGAAGCAAAGTACATCTGGACCAATGAATGTGAAAATGCCTTCTTGGAATTAAAGAAGAGATTGACTACCGCACCGGTGTTAACTTTACCAGATGATGAACTGATTATGATGTCTATTGTGATGCTTCTAAGCATGGTTTAGGATGTGTCTTAATGCAGAATAGAAAAGTCATTGCATATGCTTCTCGACAACTCAGGGTTCATGAAGTGAACTACCCGACTCATGATCTTGAGTTAGCAGCTGTGGTACATGCATTGAAAACTTGGAGACACTATCTTATTGGAGTTCATTGTCGAATCTATACCGATCATAAAAGCTTGAGGTGCATCTTTACTCAGAAGGAGTTGAATATGAGACAGAGAAGATGGTTAGAGTTAGTGAATGATTATGATGCCGAGTTGATTTACCATGAAGGAAAGGCAAATGTTGTGGCAGATGCATTGAGTAGAAAGACTAGTCATTCATTAAATGCTCTTAGTACTTTACCCGATGAACTAGTATCAGAATTTCAGAAGCTTAAGATACAGTTTGTTGGGAAAGGATTCGATTATCTTGGTGCTTTGACTGCGGAACCCGATTTCTATCGAGAGATTCGTACTTGTTTACCGGAGGATGCTACTTTCATCGCCATACGAGCAAAAATACTACTTGGGCAAGCTAAGGATTGTGTGGTGGATAATGATGGCTACCTTCGTTACCATGGTAGAATGTATGTTCCGAGAAGTGCCGAGTTGAGAAAGAGAATACTTGATGAAGCTCACCTTTCTCCTTATTCTATTCATCCTGGCGGTGACAAAATGTATAAAGATTTGAGACCACATTTTTGGTGGCCTAGGATGAAGATTGAAGTAAAGGAGTATGTTAGTAAATGTCTTACTTGTCAGAAGGTGAAGATCGAACATCAAAGACCCGGAGGTTTGCTACAACCTTTGGAAATTCCTCTTTGGAAATTGGAGTCTATTTCTATGGACTTCGTGATGGCTTTACCTAGAACTTCTAGTGGAAAGGATGCCATTTGGGTTATTGTAGACCGTCTAACCAAGTGTGCCAGATTCGTGCCTATCAAAGAAACTTGGAAGATAGATGTCTTAGCTGATGCCTATGTGAAAGAGATAGTAACGCTAAAACCATGGAGTTCCTAAAGATATAGTTTCAGATCGTGATCCGAGATTCAGTTTTCGCGATTCTGGACGGCTTTACAAGAAGCCATGGTAGCAAATGTTTTTATGAGCACCGCTTTTCATGCCGCTACTCTGATGGTCAAAACGCGAGAAGGAGATCCAAACTTTGGAAAGATCTTCTCCGGGCTTGTGCTTTAGACTTTCACGCTTCTTGGGAGAAGTGTTTGCCTCTGGTTGAATTTTCTTATAACAACAGTTACCATGCTTCTATCAAGATGGCACCGTACGAGGCTTTATACGGTAGGAAGTGTCATAGTCCTGTTTGTTGGGATCAAGTCCAGGATTATCATATGTTGAGTCCTGACATAGTGACTGAAACGATTGATCAAGTTCAAGTCATTCGTGAGCGAATGAAAGCCGCTCAAGATAGACAAAAATCCTATGCCGATGTCCGTCGTCGACCACTGGAATTTGATGTTGATGACCGAGTATTCCTTAAAGTGTCACCGATGAAAGGAGTGAAACGGTTTGGAGTGAAGGGAAAGTTGAGTCCTAAATATATTGGACCGTTTCGTGTGCTTAAGAGAGTTGGTCCCGTTGCTTATCGTTGGGAATTACCTCCGAACTTGAGTAAAGTTCATGATGTGTTCCATGTTTCTCAATTGAAGAAGTATATTAGTGATCCGAGTCATATTATTCAAGAAGAAGTGTTGGACTTGGAACCTAATTTGGCTTTGGAAGAAAGGCCGATTCGTATACTTGAAAGGGCTAGCAAGCAACTCATAAACAAAGTGGTACCCTTAGTTCGTATCCTTTGGCGTTGTGGAAACGTTGAAGCAGAAACTTGGGAACCCGAAGCTAAAATGTTAGCTAAATATCCCGAGCTCTTTGCTTGAGGTAAATCTCTTTCTTTCTTCCCTCTTTCTATTCGATTTATTCTTTCGAATATTCCGTTCCTTCTATCTAATATCATCTTTTATAGATAGATTACTAGAAGCTTTAGTTAGAAATTTTTAGGCATAGATAGTAGAGTTATTACCTTTACTATGAAATTTTTGAACTAAAAGCTTTTGGAAATGTTTTATGATTTCAAGTATTTTACCGTCAAGTAGTGTTGAGACTTGTTATTGGAGACGTTCGATAACTAGTTTTCTCATTTATTGATGCGAAAATGTATCTTTTAAAGTCTTTGACTTGGGACGTCGATGTTCTTAACGGCCGACGAGAACCTTCCGTTCCATTGATAAGACCCTGTATTTTTATTACAAATATATTTTTAAAAGTTTTGAAATAGACCTACATATATGTCACATTCCGTCTTCTAAGTTTCGAGGACGAAACTTTTTAAAAGGAGGGGTGATTGTAACAACCCG
>JAIUZE010024710.1:0-14797 GCA_022085475.1 Heliosperma pusillum | reverse complement strand
AATTTCTGAGAGATTTCATAAAATCCCCGTTTTTTATCATCTTTGACTTTTCTTGACTTTTAAGTCGTCTTTGTACTTTTCTTGACTTTTAAAGGTCGTCATTGACTTTTCGTCCTTTAAGTCGTCATAAAACTTTTCTGACTTTTAAGTCCAATCTTTGATTGTTCTGACTTCAGTCAACTTTGACTTTCGTTGACTTTTTCCCGACTCTCCTTATAAGTTTGAAGACCGAAATTTTATTTAAAAAAAATAATATTTTTGATTTATTTTGATTTAGATTTATTAGAATTTATGATAATTTAATAAAATTATTTTGAATTTATTCGGAATTTATAATAAGGTTTTATGATTTAACCCCAAACGTCATTTAACTATTCCCGGGTCAACTTAGGTCCCGAAACCCGACGTTGACATGAGTCACACGCCCCATGTCACTTTTTTTCCACTCATATTAGATCTTTTAATTAATATGATTAAACTAATAAAAATATCTAAGATATTTGTAACTTTATCGGTCTGTCAACTTAAACTCCGCAAATCGCGTAAAAACAGACCCGATTCCTCTCCATTTCACACGTCTCTTTTTCCCCTCTTAAGCCTTGATATTTTCTTTCTTTTCATTACTCCCCAACAACTTTTCATTTTACAATCAATCAAATTAAGTTCTAATTAATCGTTCTTCATCGTTCTTCATTCGTTCTTCGTCGTTCTTCATTTGTTCTTCGTCGTTCTTGAGCAAAATCATCATAAAACCTTCATTTCTTAATTAATCCGTCCTAACTTATATTTCTAGAATCTCCTCTTCGCTCTCCATCTTCTAGTACGGTTTATTTTCAATTCCGTCAAAATCGTTTTCAACATTTAATTTATGGAAAATCAAGTTTAAGTTCTAATAATGTTTTCTTGTCATTTCTTATAGGGGAAGATTGTGAAGACGAGTTTGGAGACTCGTATATTTTGGGTGAAGATTAGTAGGAGGGTTTCTTGGTTTATACTTCTTATTTTGGTGCTAATTGACTTGTCTAGCTAAGGTAACGATTCCGAGTTACTCGACGAATATATGTTACCTACTGTGTTTCTTTTCTTTTTGGTTTCATCTTGTTTTTGGTTCATGTTATTATGATTTATGGATTTGTAGTAGTAATATGATAAGTGGTATGATTTCTATGTTGTATGGAATTTTTATGTTGGTTAGTGTTCTTGATGAATTTTTATGATTGTTCATAATAATGATTTTTGTATGAATGATGGTTGAATTGGATGTTAAGAATGGATGTTGTTAATTAAAAACATGTTAGAATTTATTTGGAATTGGGGTTGTTGTTTTGGTGGTGGCCGGAATGGGGGGCTGTGAACCGGACCAAACCAGCCGGTCCAGGCCGGTTCAGACCCGGTCTGGGTTGGTCCATGGTGGGTCCGGGTTTTGGTCTTTGGGTTGTGTCGATGTTTGATTGTTATGTTGTTGTTTTGACGGTTTTTAATTATGTTAAAGCATGCGGGAAATAATTAGAAACGGTTTTTAGTAAAATCGTTAAAAAGGCCAAAACAGGCCCAAACCAGCCGTGGGGCCCAGTCCAGGCCCGTGTCATGTTGGCCCAAATCAGCCCGTGGGTCCCCTTGTGGGACTTGTGCCGGTTTTTGAGTTATCGTTATTTTATCGCGTTTTGTAATAATTAGCAAGTGAGAAATATTAATAAGTAAAATATTTAATTAAAAAGTTTTTCATAAAATTATTATTTCGCACATGTTAGAAATTATAATACGAGATCGTAGTTTAATTTGATATCCTTTAAGTCAAACGGGTTTTTGGGATGTTATAATATTTCACATGTTAGAAGTTTTAATAAAATAACATGTATTGAATATGTTGATTTTTATGATTAAGTCTATGTGATAAAGACTCTGTTTCTAGCCGTTTTGACCAAACGGGTTTGGTCAAACTAAGATCTAGTCAGCCCCGTTTTGACTGATGACCCGTCGCGGGACTCGGGTCGGGGATTTGTCTTCAAGTAAGGTTGTATTTAATTAATGAATTAGCCTTAGTAAATATGAGGCGATATGATATTTGAATATGATTTATATGCAATTAGTCACATGATAGGATGTTTTTCCCGTGACTGTTTGATTATATGGTTGGAGTCGTGTTGACTAAGTACCCATAGAGAATTATGAGTATATGGCGTCTTGACCATTCTAATTCTAAATGAGTATCTTGGACCATGACATTGATAGGCCTTACCAACTGTAACGAGTATATGTTCACCACTGATAGCGTTTGTGTCACTGGCCTGGGCCTTTTGATACCAAGCCGGGGGCATGGCATCCTAAGAGTTTCCACTTTGGGAAGGGAGCCAGCTTAAGTACTCGCCATCTCTGCTTAGGGGGTCGCCTATCAGAGTTTCTCATGTACGGTTATGTAATGAGACAGGGAATGGGTTAGCTGTTGTCGCTAGGTCTGATCAGTCTAGGGCTAGGATGTTTTCCTACCTTGTGGTATAGACTCGAGTTACAGATGACTACTAGCTTAAGTACTTATGCCTGTTTATAGAAGGATTGGTCTTTCATGTATGTATGATTCTATGAGTTTTAGAAGGTGAGATGCAAGCCGGCTAAGATTGATAGAGTTTTGGATGTACCGATTGTTCACTGATTACATGATACGTGTTGTTAGGTTTGAGTTATCAGGCATGTTACATGGTAACCTCTGAGCTAGCATACCAGCTTCCCTACCTAGTGTTATATTTTATTATCGGGTTCACATGATAGCTTTCATATGATAGGTTATATGTTAGTTAATTGTTTCATAACATGAAAAGCATATCATATATGTTAAGGTTTTGTATTTTCCATATACATTGCTTTTATGTTATTCATGTTTTATTAAACTCGACATTTCGTGGCTGGGAGAACTCGGAGTTACTCCCCACTGACTGTGGCTTCCGTGTTTATATTTAATGCGGTTGGCAGGTTTGTGATGCATACATTGGGTACATTGACGAGCTAGCGAGCGAAGTATTTACCTTGGACCTATATTCGGTTCTTAGATTGTATATTATTATACACTCTTTTATTTCCGTATTTATACGGGAGATATGTCTCCCGTCTTGTATAATTCTTATGTATAATATAAATTTTCTTTTGTAAAGAACCTTTTTATTTATGACACCCTTTGTTATGTATTTAAATTATTTTTTTCTTTCCGCAAATTTGAGGGTGTCACATTCTATTGGTTTGTAATACAACTTAGGAGTTGTCATGCTACCTAGGGTTTCTAATATATTCTATCTCAATTTGTTGTTAACCTAATTAGCCCACCTAGTGTTTGAGCCATCTAGGGTTTCGTGAAACCTAGTTTGTGCCACCTAGGGATTCGTGCCTCCTAGGGTTTCGTGAAGCTATAGGATTTCGGCCATTCTAGGTTGTTTCCTTAGTTTACCTAATCTAGGATTCTACTATATCTTTACAACAATATTTTGAGATATCAAGATAAATATATTTCTATATGATAAACCAAATAATATTTTGAGATAAAGATATTTCTAAAAGATAAGCAAATATTATTTTATGGAAAGATAAGTATCTTTATTAAATATTATACTAGGGTTTTAGATCTACTATAACTCTTCTACTATAAATACTCATTCACATATCAATTGTAAAATACACGACATACACGAAATACACAACAACCACACGGCTATTTATTTTATTTGTGTTGATTTTCCAAAATCGTTTTAAAGCAAACCTTTGAGCAAATATTTATTATTTTTAGAGTTTGTTTTTAAAAGAGTCGTGCATCAATTATTATCAATCGCTTGAGTGAAATACGTTATTGGATAATAGTACATCATTATAAGCTTACAATTCTTTAACGGGAATTTGTGTGAGTTATATTGTACTTTCTTATTAGCGTAAGATAGTATAGAGTATTTAGCGATACTCACCTTGAGTTATAATCATAGTGTTGATTATACGAGTGGGTTGGTAATTTTTGTAATCCGTAGAAAGGTACTAAAAATTATTAATCGAGAATAGTGGACGTAGGTTTCAACGTGTGAAACTGAACCACTTCAAAAATCGTGTGCCTCTCTCTTATCTCTTTACTTTTCGTTATTTCGTTATTTATGCTTACTTTGATTAATTGATTAGTTGATTTTAATTCATAAGATCAAATAATTAATTACATATCATATAATTCGAAAAAGTGGGGCTAGTTTTTAATACTCAATTCACCCCCCCCTCTTTCGTATTCGATCAATAGACTCTACAATTGGTATCAGAGCCTCGTGCTCTTGATTGCCTTACAGCAAGGAGTCTGATCCATTTATCTTTTTATTTTTATTTATTTTCCGCTGCATTTATTTTTATTTTAATGGATTCCAAACATCTGAAGTGTCCCGTATTCGATGGGAAGAACTACAGTTTATGGAAAAATATGATGACCCATTTCATAAAGGGTAACGATTGGGAGTGTTGGCTAATCATTAAGAATGGTCCTAATAAGATCATGCTTGGAACGGCTACAGGCACTTCCATCGAAAAGAAAGAAGATGACTATGTTGAGGCAGATTATAAGAAAGCTGAGAAAAATTCAAAGGCTATTAGTCTGTTGCAAAACGGCATGACCCATACTGAATTTGATCGTTTCTCATCTAGTTCTACTGCCAAGGAAATATGGGATGGTCTTGAGTTAGCTTATGAGGGGACAACTGTTGTCAAAAAGCAACGCATAGCTCTACTTATGCGAAAATACGAATTGTTCTCCATGGAACAAAATGAATCGCTTGACAGCATGTCTACTCGCTTCTCCAGTATCATTAATGAATTGAAAAATCTTGGAAAAACTTTTGACTCCGAGGAAATTGCCAGGAAGATCCTTAGAAGTCTATCTAAACGATGGAGACCTAAGGTGACGGTAATTGAGGAATGTAAAGACCTATCTGACCTATCTTATCAAGAGCTACTTGGAACCCTAATGGCTCATGAGATTACTCTTGATGAAGATGCGGCAAATGATAGTAATAGCAAGAAGGTGGCTCTACAGGCCGAATCTAGTGAAAGACAAGATTCGGATCTTGAAGATGAAACAGTGTTATTTGCTAGACGTTTTAAGAAAAAGTTCTTTAACAAACCACAAGGGAAAACGTTTAACAACAACACCAACAAATCTTACAAGAAGCCAATTGAGTCAAAAGGGTCTCTTTCAAGTCGTGGTTGCTTCAAATGTGGGGATAATGATCACATGATCAAAGACTGCCCCACATGGAAGAAAATCAAAGACAAAAATCAACGAGACAAAACCAAGAAGGAATTCAAGCAAGTAATGATGGCTTATTGCTGGGGAGATCTCGACACAGAGGACGACGAATCAGAAGAAGAGGAAGTCGCCAACTTGTGTCTAAGCAACGTCAGTCTTGACCTAATTTCTGACAGTGACAATGAAAGCGAATCCGAGATGTGTCTTGTTGGCAACTCAGATTCAGAACCAGATTCAGAAGATGACGAAGAGGTTAGTCATCTTGAACTTAAAAAGCAAGTTAAGAATTTATCTAAGAAGTCTTTAATTAAGTATTTTGAAGAAGCCTTAGATCATTGTCATGAGCAGAGTCTAGAATTGAAAGATCTTAAAGAACAAATTCTTGATATTGCTGAGGAAAACCAACTTCTAAAGGCCAAAGCTAAAAAGCTCAAGTCTAAAGTTATGGCAACTTCAGCTATAACTTCAGACAAGACAAATGTTGAGAAAGAAGCTCTTGAGTCTAAAGTTATAGCTAATGAAGCTATAATCTCAGAGTTGAAGCTCAACATTAAGCATCTTCAAGCCAAAGTTATAGCTAATGAAGCTATAACTTTAGAATTGAATAAAGTCAATGAGCTTTTACAATCTCAAGCTAAGGCAAAGGAAGTTGTTATTCTTGATCATGAGAAAGTAAATTCTTTTCTTTCTCAGCAATTGAAAGATTTGAAGGCTGAATTCTCCCAAGCCAAAAGTCAACATAATGAGGAGAAACTTATCTTGAACAAACGGTTCAATGATTTTCGTGAAAATTTCAAAAAGAACAATCCCTCCAAAGACTCGAATGTAGATCATTCGTCGTGTCAAAAAGAAATTCAGTCTTTGAAGGAATTGCTCCTACATGCACGAAAAGTTCATGATAAGTGGGAAGGAAGTCAAAAGGTCTTAGACTTCCTTACCGAACAGTCTAACAATAACATGAAGAAAGGTCTTGGTCATGAATGCTATAGTCGTAGAGACCACGATAAGTGCAAATCCACTCCTTCTGACCGTGATTTCAGAAGAAGGAAGTACGTCAATCTTTCAGAATATTTGATTTGCAATTATTGTGGTCACAATGGTCATGTTAAAGATAATTGTGTTAAATATGTTAACGACAACAAAAATAAAACTGATTTTGTGAAAGAACATGATGTGTCTAGTGTTAATGAGTCTGAACCTGAATCTCAACGTGATGAGATTAGAAACAATGAGTTCAGGTGGTTTTATGACATGGCTTTCGATTACACATCTGTACCTTCAAAAACTAAACCTCATGTGAATCAGAAGCAGTCGTATAAACCTAATGTGCGTCGCAACAATAACAAACACTATAATAAACCTAGCAAACCCTATCCTAAAAAGAAAAGAATTGTTAAACAGGTATGGGTTAGGAAGGATCAAATATATAGAGTCACTAACCATAAAGGACCCAACTTAGCGTGGGTACCTAAAAGCTGTATTTGATTCTCTTGCAGGTAATAGTGAAAGAAAATAATCTATGGTATCTCGACAGTGGTTGTTCGAGACACATGACTGGAAACAAGAATTTATTTCTTTCACTAGAACCCTTCAACGGTGGCAAGGTCACCTTTGGAGACAACAAGAAGGGCAACATAATCGGTGTAGGTAAGATTGGTATATCTTCTTCACATGCTATCAATAACGTCTATCTGGTAGATGGCCTTAAGCATAACTTGCTAAGTATCTCTCAACTATGTGACAAAGGCAACAAAGTCGTTTTTCATTCAAATGTTTGTCGTATCATAGTTGAAGGAACTAGCAATGTTATCTTAGAAGGTCTACGTAAACGGAACGTGTATATGATTGATTTAAACAAAGTCACTACAAGTTCCTTTACGTGCATGAAAGTCACTGTGGATGATTCATGCTTGTGGCACAAGAGGTTTGCACACATCAGTCCAACAATTTTAAAGAAACTCAAGTCTTGGGATTTAGTTGAGGGTTTACCCTCAATCAAATTCGAACAAGAAAAGATGTGTGACTCATGTGCCCGTTGCAAACAAGTTAGATCTTCATTCAAACCGAAAAGAGTAGTAAGTACAGAGCGTCCACTTGAGTTGGTACACATGGATCTATGTGGACCTATGAAAGTTAGAAGCCGCGGTGGATCAAGGTACGTATTCGTCCTAGTCGACGACTACTCCAGGTATGTATGGCCTATCTTTCTATTTACTAAAGATGAAACTTTCGATGAGTTTGTAGTACTAATGAAGCTCGCCCAAAACAAGTATGATAAAAAGTTAGTTTCCATTCGTACGGATCATGGCACCGAATTTGATAATCAAGCTTTTATAGAATATTGTAGGGAGAATGGTGTAGGACATAACTTTTCTGCACCACGAACCCCACAACAAAATGGTGTCGTGGAACGTATGAATAGAACGTTAGAGGACATGGCCCGCACTATGCTTTTGTGTAGTGGCCTTCCTAAGAGCTTTTGGGCAGAAGCCATAAGTACTGCATGCTATGTGCACAATAGAGCTATGATTAGACCTATTCTCAAAAAGACTCCCTATGAACTTTTAAGAGGGAGAAAACCCAATATAGCTCACCTTCGTTGCTTCGGTAGTAAATGTTTTGTCCATAATAATGGAAAAAGTAATTTGAGCAAATTTGATCCACGAAGTGACGAAGCTGTGTTTGTTGGTTATTCTAATCATAGTAAAGCTTTCAAAGTTTTTAACAAAAGAACGTTGTGCATAGAAGAAAGTGTTCATGTTGTATTTGATGAAGATAATGTGCTGAACAAGTTGAACAGAATGAAGAAGAGGACATGAATGATCCAGACTTTCGCCTCTCCAGAGATGACGTGCCAGAAAATAATGAAGAAGTTATTGAAGGAATCAATGATGAACTTGATAAATCCGCAAATGACCTTGAACAGAGAACTGAGACAATTGTTGATGATACGAATGTCTCTTCTCAAAACAAGGAAAAGGAAACTGAAGTTATAGCTGATGATGCTATAACTTTGAACCAGAACCAAGATGGTGTAACTGAAGTTGTACCAACTTCAGCTATAACCCCAGAGTCCAACTCAGGGGGAACCAATCTTGATTCTGATTCATTTGAGGAAAATGAGAGTTCATCAGATGATGATGAGCCTAGGAACTCTAAGAAATGGAAATATATGAGTTCTCATCCTATGGATAGTATCCTAGGAAGTTTGAATAAGGGAGTTCAAACGAGGCGAACATTAAATAACTTTTGTTCATTCTATTCTTTTCTGTCTACCATAGAGCCCACCAACATCAAGGAAGCTCTTGCAGAATCCGACTGGATTGTGGCTATGCAAGAGGAGCTTCAACAGTTCGAACGCAATAAAGTATGGCACCTTGTGCCACGACCTCCAAATCGAACTGTGATTGGTACTCGATGGGTATTTAGAAATAAATTGGATGACGCAGGAGTTATAGTTCGTAACAAGGCTCGATTGGTCGTTCAAGGTTATAATCAACAAGAAGGGATTGATTATGACGAGACATTCGCTCCAGTAGCAAGACTTGAAGCTATTCGCTTGCTCATCGCCTTCGCAGCTCATAAAGGAATGAAACTGTTCCAAATGGACGTTAAGACTGCATTTCTTAACGGTTATTTGGAAGAAGAGGTTTTTGTTGAACAACCTCCTGGATTTTTGAATAGCAAGTTTCAAAACCATGTTTTTAAACTCGATAAAGCTTTATATGGTTTGAAACAAGCGCCTAGGGCTTGGTACGACAGATTGTCAAAATTTTTATTGCAAAACAATTTTAAAAGAGGATCTGTCGACAAAACCCTATTTCTAAAATCCGAGGGTTTTGATTTACTTGTTACTCAAATTTATGTAGACGATATTATTTTTGGTTCTACTAACAATAAATTGTGCAAGTATTTTTCAGATCTTATGACCTCAGAATTTGAAAGGAGCATGATGGGAGAATTGAAATTCTTCCTAGGATTGCAGATTCAACAAACCAAAGAAGGCATAAAGATTCACCAACAAAAATATGTCAAGGAGCTAATCAGAAAATTTGGTATGGAGAACGCTCATCCAATGGACACGCCTATGGTAACTGACACAAAGTTGACCTTAGACGAAAATGGTAAGTCCGTAGATGAGACTACATATCGAGGTATGATTGGTTCTTTATTATATTTAACTGCAAGTAGACCTGACATTATGTTCAGTGTATGTGTCTGCGCTAGATTTCAATCATGTCCTAAGGAATCACATATGATTGCAGTTAAACGTATCTTGAGATATTTAATTGGTACATCTAATTTATATTTATGGTATCCACTTGAGTGTAATTTCGATCTAGTAGGATATTCAGATGCAGATTATGCAGGATGTTCTCTAGATAGAAAAAGTACCTCTGGATTTGCTACGTTTGTTGGACCTTGCATAATAACTTGGGGCTCAAAGAAGCAAAATTCGGTTGCGTTGTCTACTGCAGAAGCCGAATATATCGCTGCAGGACTGGTATGTTCTCAACTACTTTGGTTAAAGCAACAACTATGTGATTATGGTGTTAATGTTGGTGGTATGCCTGTTTTCTGTGATAATACGAGTGCTATTGTTATTTCTAAGAACCCAGCTCAGCATTCTCGTACTAAGCATATAGACATTAGACATCATTTTTTGCGTGACCATGTAGAAAAGGGCAACATTAAACTCGAATTTTGTAGTACTGATGTTCAATGGGATGACATTTTAACAAAGGCGTTAGCGAGAAGACGTTTTGAGATGTTGCGGTTGGAAATTGGTTTAATCAGTAGCAATTAAATTCATCTTATTTATTTTGTGAACCTGCGTGACTGGCTAGATTAAGACGAGATTATATGACTGTGTCCGCATATTTCATGGCTAGTATATTTGTGTTTAATATAATATATTTTACGTGAGTATCTTGCATATTTAGTGTTTTATGGAAATTGAATTATGAACCACTTATTTGCCAAAAACCCATATTATTCACTTTCCTAATCAAACCAAAATTCTACCCATGCAAATCTTTTTGGCCGAAATTCTCAAATCAATATTACCTTTCCATATCTTTTTATTTACCAAAACTCTATCCTTATCATATCCCAACAAAAATAACCACCCAATATTCTTTTCCTACCCAAATTCAAATTGAAAAAAAAAAAAAAAAAAAAAAAGGAAAATAGGGGATTGGAGCCGGCACAACATGTGCCTAAGTACAAAAGCTACCCTACATCTTACACAATCATAATTACCCTCTTCCACCTATTACTTTTACCACTTCAATACTCAACCAACTTTTACTATCTTCCTCATCAATCTCACGGCACCCACAACAACACACAATACCCAAACCTTCAAACCTTCAACAATGGCTTCCACTAGATCAAAAATTGCCAAAAACCCAAATCCTAAAACCCCCAAGCCAAGCATGCCTAAAAATACCTCTTCTCCTCCCACACAACAATCACCCAACCCAAACCAAACCGAGTCGGGTGCGGGTCTCGAGGGTACGAAAAGAAGACGGTTAAATAAAGGCAAAGGTAGACTCCAAGAAGAAGTTCCAAACAAACCCACTGACACGGTTTCCGAGGAGACCACACGGGTAACTCTCCGTGATTTTTCGCCGCAAGAAACCTCATTGGGAATTGATAAACTCCGTCTTACAAAAGACGAAAGAAAACTTGTGAACCGGGTTGCTCAATATGGAATACACGGTGGTCGATATTATCCTAAGGCTTGGTGTGACAAGTATAGGGCTTTGGGATTCTTTTCGGATTTTCTGAATTTCCAAGAATGGGAAACGGTGGCTGAGTTTTCGGGTCCGGTGTATCCGATTGAGGTAATTCAGTTCTTTTCTTCTGTTTCTTTAGACAATGGAGTCTTGCATGCCGTCATAAATGGCCGGTCAGTCTCGATTTCCGTGACGAACTTTTGTACTCTGTTTTTGGTTCCTGATGATGGAATCAAAATCAATCCGAGTACGTCATGGGATGAGCTGACGGACATGGCTAAGCTGGAGGTTAAGCAGTATTTTGATGTTGGGGCGACGGTGTCGAGTCGCGTGTTGGCTGGTAGTGTTTCTCCGAAACTGAAATTTCTATTAAACTTCTTATGGAATACTGTGAATCCGCGACGGGGCGGACGTGATAAAATTGCATGCTATGAGATGTTAGTCGTTAAGCATTGGTTGGAAGGCAATCGGGTTAATTTGCCTTCTCTTGTTTTTAATCGTATTTCACAAACCGCTTTCTCAGTGACCGAAGACAAATTTTACTCTACTCTTGACTTGCCGTATGGCATGTGGCTGTCTCGGCTTTTTGAGTCAAAGGGAGTTGTTAATGTGCAAAATTATGGGGTCGCGGTAAAGGATGAGATGTGTGATACGTTCTTGAAATTTATGAAGCTTGATGCTAATGGTCCGGAATTGTTATTTTTGGTTAAAGGAGGTTCGGTTGGATTGTCTTCGGGTGGGGCTGATTTTTCTGTGATTGAATCCAAATTGGATATGTTCATTGGTAGTATTATGGAGCGCTTGGATGCGCAGGATAAGAAAATTGAGACGGTTTTGGACACGGTTGTTCAAGCCGTGGCCGTGGGTTCTTTGGGCTCAACCCGTGACCAAGGTGGGTCGGGTGTGAGTCATGAGATGAGGACATGGATGGATGGTGTGGATGATCGCCTTGCTAAGTTGGAACGAAATATTATCGATTGTAAGCAAGAGGCGTATAGGCAAAGGGATAGGATGACTTTCTTGGTGAGCCAAGGCGGGTCGTTGCTTAAGAGCGGGACGGAGATGCGTGAGGGAATGCGTACAATTTATGATGCGACGGAGGCTCTTTCGTTGAAAGTTAGGAACTTTGATGTTTGCCTCACCGCTCAAGCTTCTCATGTGTCTAATTGCCTTGACCGTCTTTCCACTCTTGAGTACCGCACTAGGCCCGGTTATGTCGATCCTAACAAAATCCGTCAACCCAAAATGCCTTGATTTTTCTATCCTTGGTTGTTTTATCTCTTAAACTACTAATCCTATTCGGCCCATTTGGCTTATTTTGAACTTGTCTATTCGGCCCAATGGCAACTTATACTATATTTTGTGGTTTGTAGTTTAATCAACATTTGCACTTTATTTTGCTTGATATATATCGTCTTATATTGCGTATTTTGCATATCTATTTCTTGCCTTGACATGTGTTATTCTAGTCGTTTCATGTCTTTGTTCTTGTCTTTTCAATGATGCCAAGAGGGGGAAGAAATGATATGATTTGAGTCTTTGCTTAAGCTTGCTCCTTGTCAAGACTCGTTATCTCTTAAATTCTCTCAAGCTATAACTTTGGCTAAGTTGTTTTGTTCTTGCGATCAAAGTTGCTATAACTTTGGAGTGCTTTGTTGAGGGGGAACCATACTTAGTCACATTGTTAAGAAGACATCTTGAGGAAATCATATGAGACTTGTCATCATCAAAAAGGGGGAATTTGTTGGACCAATTTGATGTTTTGATAATGACATGTGTTTATGTAATAATATGTTTTACTCGATATATCATATGCGTGTAATTGTGTGCTTTAGTCTTATTATAGCTAGCAACAATTATGAGAAGAAAGATCAAAGTTAGGCATAACTTTGATAAAGTCTGTGAGACAAAGTTATACCAACTTCAGGAATAACTTTGGAAGTGAACATGGAAGTTATAGCTAACCAGGCATAACTTTAAGGAAAATCGCTTCAAACAAGATCTACATAAATCTACACAAGACTCGAGATGGAGGGTCTTTGTGATCAAGATGAAGAGATGATCCGTATACTGAAGATCTTTGTGAAAATTAGATAGTATAGGTCGTCATTCGGTAACTATTCCATTCGAGAGATTTTATGTTCAAAAGTTATAGCTTTAGTCTATGACTTTGGATGATAAAATATTGATGCATGATTTTGGAAATAAAATGTTTTGAAATGTTTTCAAAAGTGAAAGAGTATTTTTATATTTATCAATTATTTTAATAGAGAATATATTTATGAGATTCTATTGGTTTGTAATACAACTTATGAGTTGTCATGCTACCTAGGGTTTCTAATATATTCTATCTCAATTTGTTGTTAACCTAATTAGCCCACCTAGTGTTTGAGCCATCTAGGGTTTCGTGAAACCTAGTTTGTGCCACCTAGGGATTCGTGCCTCCTAGGGTTTCGTGAAGCTATAGGATTTCGGCCATTCTAGGTTGTTTCCTTAGTTTACCTAATCTAGGATTCTACTATATCTTTACAACAATATTTTGAGATATCAAGATAAATATATTTCTATAAGATAAAACAAATAATATTTTGAGATAAAGATATTTCTAAAAGATAAGCAAATATTATTTTATGGAAAGATAAGTATCTTTATTAAATATTATACTAGGGTTTTAGATCTACTATAATTCTTCTACTATAAATACTCATTCACATATCAATTGTAAAATACACGACATACACGAAATACACAACAACCACACGGCTATTTATTTTATTTGTGTTGATTTTCCAAAATCGTTTTAAAGCAAACCTTTGAGCAAATATTTATTGTTTTTAGAGTTTGTTTTTAAAAGAGTCGTGCATCAATTATTATCAATCGCTTGAGTGAAATACGTTATTGGATAATAGTACATCATTATAAGCTTACAATTCTTTAACGGGAATTTGTGTGAGTGATATTGTACTTTCTTATTAGCGTAAGATAGTATAGAGTATTTAGCGATACTCACCTTGAGTTATAATCATAGTGTTGATTATACGAGTGGGTTGGTAATTTTTGTAATCCGTAGAAAGGTACTAAAAATTATTAATCGAGAATAGTGGACGTAGGTTTCAAAGTGTGAAACTGAACCACTTCAAAAATCGTGTGCCTCTCTCTTATCTCTTTACTTTTCGTTATTTCGTTATTCGCGCTTACTTTGATTAATTAATTAGTTGATTTTAATTCATAAGATCAAATAATTAATTACATATCATATAAATCGAAAAAGTGGGGCTAGTTTTTAATACTCAATTCACCCCCTCTCTTTCGTATTCGATCAATAGACTCTAAGCTACCTACACCCGAAATAGAAAGGATGACTACTCACTCATGATGATATCTATGTCTAAAATGATATTAACAATGAAAACTAGGATTGACATGTTTATTTGATTTTGACCTTTTATATGGCGATAATAACGACGCTAATTGATAATCTAGGAAATGAAACAACGATTATAACGGTACTAAAATGAATCTAAGACAATATGTAAAGAGAATAACAATCAAATGGAAAACAATAAGAACATTAAACAAAGGATAAAACAGAAATACCTATATGACGATCAATGACGATAATGATAACAATAATAGAAAATCCTTGCACATAATAAACGATCCACCAATTACAACGCTTGAACCACACAAAGGAGATTACAAGGATGAAATTCTTATTAATCTAAACTAAAGTTTTGATGTAGAAAGGACATAAATAATCTAAGAACTAAAGATTAAAGAAGAAGAAAATGAGAGAAGA
>JAIUZE010024707.1:0-20100 GCA_022085475.1 Heliosperma pusillum | reverse complement strand
CACTAAAGCTCGATATTGCAATAGCAACCTATCCTTTCTTTGATTAAAGAAGGAGCCTTCACTCCGCCCCAGCTACCTTTACCCTCTTTAGGAAGAGTTCTCGTATTGTGATTGATCCTTTGGTGTATCACTCTCGATCATTTCCCACATAGATGTATAAGAGGGTGTAAATTATTTACCTTTAATCGATCTAAGATGAAGAGGTGCTTCTTTCTCTCTTAATGTATATGGAAGCACATTTTGGACTAAAGAGATTCAAGGATAAAGGGTCCTTCAAAATGAGGAGTAGGAGACGGAGCGAACGAAGCGACTTTAGCAACTGAACAAGGAGCGGGCTGTTGAGGGAGACAATTACGAGTTATTGAATATTGATACGTAACGTGGATTGAATCTAATCCTATCGCCTATCGCCTTAAGCCGTAAGGTCGAGCTAAGCTTGAGATATTTTATTTGCCCCGATCAGCACGTAAAGCAAGCTTTTTTTATTATGAGACGGCACTGACACTGGCACTAGATTCTCCGAGGATGGTGGTCTCACGAAACTCTTCTTACTTCTTTTGTTTTTCTGAGGTTGACATCCTAATTTGATTGGGGCGAGTGGATTCGCCTGTGGCACCTCGCCTACTAAGGGGGTCCCCCCGATACAAGAGAACAGCCGCTTTCTTTTTATATGTTTCAGAAAAGCAGCATTCTCAACTATTATAGTTATAGTATAGAAGTCAAATTTTGATAAAAGAACTGTTTACCCAGATACTCTAGGACCAGGAAAAGATCTGACATGTGGAATCGTGCTTTCGCAGCCAGCCTTAAGGTCGAGGTGGATGGAAGTGCTTCTCTCGTAGATGGGAGCACTTTCAAGTCGTAGAGTCTATCTCTTTTCGTAGATCTAAAATCGGAATTGTCATATGAAAAAAATTAAATTCTTGTTCCATGTCATAGAGGCTAAAACCTCACTTGATTCTCCTCTCGTTCCTTTTGACTCCCTTCTTATAATAGTATAATCCTTAACCGCATCACGCAAAAGAAAGATGCCTATTCAAATCAAATAAAAAAGGGCCGCCTCTAGGGAGAGGAGGTGAAAGGCGCTCCTTCTTATCGGGAAGCTTTGGCAGGCTCGTTACCAGCTTCAATTGAATAGCTACGTCTGCACCAACCCTTACTTTGGCATCGGTCTTTTCTCACTTTGGTAACTTATTTATGTCATTCATTATATATATATTATATAAATATAATGAATTATTCAGCCACGTCTCTACTTTGCTTTGATGCCAAGCATCGGACCACACACATCCAACCGACGCGCACAACTTGGCTTTGTATAAGAGGAGAATAAAGAGATCGTATATCTTACCGATAGATATCTCCACCACTTGTTGACAAGAGAAAAACAGCCACCGTGGCTGTCTCATACATCGCACCGCTTAGCCGCTTAGCGAGTTGGTGTAGCTCGCACCCTAGTAGCATTTGCTACGTATTTCAGGTCTGTGAAATGCTTTCTTTCAGTCGACGACTCTGACTGATGCCCCAGAGGGAGCGAGTGCAGGCGTACATTTAGTTTAAACTATCAGGATGAATTGAATTAGATTATTTAATCTAATAGTTAATTGCTATCTTATTTAAAAGTTTTTTGTGCCCGACCTGAGACCTCATTTCGAGAGATGGGCTTCGTAGCCTACAGTACTGTGATCTCGAAATGTATTGGATGTCCGGCCTTCGTGCCTTCTATCTTTTTTTCTCCGGCGTAAAAGCATCAGTTTGATCATCTAGTTCTGCACTTCTTGCAGTCTTGAATTGTTATTTAACTGATTTACTCTGGTATTGTTAGTAGGACGTGGTAATAGATAGCAGGAGGTATTGCTTACTTATCTGATTCTTTTTTGATGCCGTGCCGGTCCAAAGAGAAGCTAGCCTTTACCTCTTCTGCCAGCCCTTCCCGGTCAACTGCGGAAACCTTCTCAATTCAATTGCCGATTTTTAGCCTATCTCGCTAGTTCAAGCCCTCTTAT
The DNA here is from genome assembly GCA_022085475.1 of Heliosperma pusillum. Lineage (NCBI taxonomy): Eukaryota > Viridiplantae > Streptophyta > Magnoliopsida > Caryophyllales > Caryophyllaceae > Heliosperma > Heliosperma pusillum. The sequence continues at coordinate 18,094 of JAIUZE010024707.1, read as the reverse complement.
GGGTCTTTGTTCTAGTTCTGCTTTCACATGCTCTTTAACTTGCCCTAATCTACCGTCCAATCCCACATACATTCATTCTCTTCTACTTGGTAAATATGGCTTAGCTGGCTCTCTGCCCGCCTCTCTATTATTGATAGGCTCGGTAGGCTAAGTAAGTAATACCATTGGCTAGTACTTTTATTCTTAGGCTAGCTAGTAATTAACGTAGACGTAGTTGTCAAGGCTTTCGTGCTAGTAGCTTAGGCGTCAGATGCTTCTTCTCTCTCCTTTTTTCTCGCTTCTGTTAGATATTGCTTAGTTTATATGTTATGTCCATCTTTTTTCTTAAACCATAGGCCTTTTAAATGGATCATCTCATAGATGTAACACACTGCCTGTAATTAGCGATCTTCCTCTTTTTCAGAAGCATGAGTAGGACTTCTAGTGTTGGGAAAGTCATCTCATTGAACATACAACCTCGTGAATATTAAAACTAAAGAGGTCTGTGTTAAGCATATAATAACCTAGATCAAAAATAAAATAAGATTAAGATAAGGTAGCATAGCACGCTTGACAGGGCCTTGTTTACTGAGTTGCAATTTAGCCATAGTCCATCGACGCCTCGTAGTACCACTTACAGTACTCGCAGAGTGATTGAGTCCAAGATTTTCACTCAATCTTCTCAACGAGGAAAGAAGCATCGTCGTCGAGCTGGCGAGATAAATCCTCTATAAGTCTCTCTACGTAACCCCAATCGGGCTTACAGCTCTCAACTAACATCATACCAATCTTATAACAGCTTACCAGAAAACCCTCTGGAAAACCTAACCAGACTGAGAAAGGCATAGGACGGATACCACCTGGAGAGAGGGCGACAAGAATGTGCCGAAACCCGTGACGATTGTAATTTGGGTTAATGTTACAAGGCTTACAGGAAGACCTCCTAACCCCTCTTAATCTCAGAGAAGTCTTAATGTTATTACACCCTATTTGCTTTGCTTCATCACCGGCATTTTAAAGCCACAGCGAACCAAGCTGACCTACCTCTATCACTAAACTCTACCCTAAGACGTTGTGTAAAAAATCTTCGGGTACTAAAAAGTATTGAGGTTCCGGCTGAGTTCTTACAAGGCCTAGTGTTGCTAGAGTATGCGTATTGGTGGATCTCTTGAAGGATATGCCCAATCGTATTTGGCTGGGGATGGGAAAGTTTGGACGCTGGAAACTAATTATTTATGAGAATCCCCCGAAGTATTGCTCCTTCTGTCGTATGAGAGGCCACAGCCTAGATGAATGCAAAGCTAGCCCTGGTCTAAATAAAGACAAAGAACTTTGCAGGATGATACTATCAACCCTAATGGAGCCAAGGAGAAACCAAACCAGTTGCAGGCCAGGGTGAGACTTCGAAAGCTGCTGAGAGTGTAAAGATAGTCACACAAAAAAAATAAAATGCATATATTTTTATTTATATATAAATTCTTTCTTTAATGATAGGAAGGACTGCCCTTAAACCGAAGTCTAAGGCTGAGGCTGGGATTCGACTTAACTAACATAACATCCTAAGCTGGGATTCAACTTGTCTTAAATAACATGCTAAGACTGAGACTGAGCTTCTTCTGACTTATAAGCTCAAGAAGTCCTGTTCCTGATGTTAAGTTAAGGGAGTCAAGTGCCGGAGAATGCTCATTGAATTACGAGATCTCTAAATACAAATCTAATTGTCAAATCGAACGAGTTCAGCCAAGCAAGCGAATTCTTCTCCTGCAATAGCATATGCAACGAGCGTAGGGACGAAGAGCTTTAGTACTGGTGCGACAGAATGAGCTTTAGTACGGGTTGCCCAATATCGCTATCGCAATATGGCTTTAATGACTTTACTGATATATCAGAATTTATACTTCTTTCCCGCTAAGTAAGGTTCCCGACAATGTTGTTAATTTATCTCCTGCCTTTAATAAGCATGCCAGGACTGTACTTATGCACGGGATGCACTTTAGTATGGCTTCCTGTTTCCCTTGGCTAACCAAGTGAACTCGTCTCCTGCAATAAGGCTTTAATACGAGGCCTTTTATTCCAGATTCCAGAATGTAATATAGTTATAGTATGGGGTTTGTCTTCCCTAATTTCTCAGATTTAATGCCTGTACTGATATAAAATATCAATATCAATAAAAGGCTAATCTTCAACCCGATCAAGAAGAATAACCTTTTGCTGGCTAACAAACGAGTTTCCTATCCCTAACTCACTTCTATTTTAAGCTATTTCATAACCTTTGCTCTTTTATAACTCCATTCCCTTTGTTCAACCAAAAAGGCTGATTTAAGAATTATTCTACCTAAATTGCAAGATCAGAAATTTCTTCAATTTAAATTTGAATTTTTTAAGCCAGCCGGTGGAATTTTAATCTATTTCATTCGTAACTAAGAAAAATTAATGAGATTTAAAAAGAGAATTTCGTTACTCGTAAAATCATAGATTTAGTGGCAGTTCGTATCTTATGATTTTTATGTAAGAAATAGCAGAAATTGCAAAGAATGCAAAAAAGACGTGGTTTCATCAATGAAAAAAAACCTTTTTAACTAAAAAAGTTGTTTGTACGGTATTTAAAAAGAGAAGGAAAGACGCCCTTAACTTAAAGTCTACGTCACGAGCAGGGTTTGCGATAGCTAGCTTCAAACGAGAGACCTTCGCTTCCTCTCCCCACTTCTAATTCTTATGCGAGCTCTTTCATTGCTATTTCATCCCGAGGGCTAGGTATAAGAAGTGAGTTATTCTCTTCCTCTCCAGTAAGTCGAGCAATTGCATACCTTTGGTCAGCTCATAAATACCTTATCTATCTAATCTTTCTTATATTATATTAGGTAAGCTGATTTACAACATGATACCGAAAGTGCAACGAAATTAAATATCAGAAAAAGAGGATCTTTCCTTTGAACTTTAATCTTTACATAGCTTCTTTAAAAAAAAAAAAAAGAAGAAGACTATCTCACCCGAACAAAAGAGATAAAAAAAAATCTTTCTATTAGGGATCGCAAAGAAAACCAGACAGAGGTCCACGACTCTGAGGTCGAGTGAAAGATTCGCCGCAAGTAGCCTTCCAAGGCGAAAGGAGGCCACCCTAGACTCTATTCTGGTATGGGGCACACACAGGCAAAGATAGCTGCATTTCTATAGGGTCGATTCATCAATGCTTATATGAGAAATATCAGTCACAGATTGATGTTGCATATTCAGCTCCGGTTGCGGATTAAGCTAAGCTTTTTTAGCTATAAGACCCCATAATAACCGATTGAACAAGAGTTGCCGTTTCGTCGAAAACTTTGATAACTTACTTGCCCCAGCACTCCAAACGGCTTAAACTTTCTACCACTCCATGGAACGAGATAGAGATTGTTGAGCCAATCCCGTAGATAGAAGTAGCTAGACGATTCATTTCGATTCCTGTACCGTCCACGATATCTGAGAACAACCTCACCTAAGTAGATTGCCTATGAGAGCACCTCGTATTCCATGTAAGTGTAAGTCAGATTAGACCCGACCGACCCAGAGAGGAACGTGCCCACGAGGGCACCACCAGATGTTGTAGATGAACCTAACCTACTAAAGAAGAAGTTGAGTATATCATAGCTGACCGCACCATGGGCTAGCCCATAGACCGACTGCACGAATGGAAGACTACTTAGTAAAGTCGAAGGGCCAACCTGAGAGCAAGTCAAGCTGGGAACGGGCTGAGACTTACGATTCCGAAGACCAAGTCTTCGACTACTGGACGTCTCGCAGAGCGACTCTCAACGAGGACGTTGAGACTGTTCGAAAAAAACCTTTTTTGGCTTAATCCACCTTTACTAAAGATCAAAGAGTCCGCCTGTACTCTGGCTAATAAGGAAAAGGTTTTTTAACCCAAGTTTGACTCTGATTAGATCCTTAGCGCAAGCGCTAAGTAAGCTAAGCAAGCTACCTTATTGTAATTGTAATAAAAACGAGGAAAATAACGTCAAGGAGAAAGGAACAAGGGGGCCAGAGGCACCGATCATTATATCTTTTATTTTTTTTTCTTGTATGGAAAGAGGGGATGATATGTGGCCTAGTATACTTTCTCGTTTGGTCAACGAGACGTACGTAAGTCGACATAGCTCCATGTATCTGTTCTTTGGGGCTAGAATCTATCAATAGAAAAAAAGATATATATAATAGTGTAGGGAGCCTAGGAGGGCAGCGAACATGGCTCAAGAGTGTCTATCCAAAGTCCTTCTCTTCTTCACTCAAAGAGATAATGCAACCTTTGAATGGTACTTGATAAAGAATGAATCTTTTGGTTAGAATACGGATAAAAGGAAATGCCACGCTCCGCGTGTCACGAGATATGGGGCGTTCTAATTGAAGGCTCATACTTTTATTTTCGGCCTTATTATGGTAAGGCCAATGCACTAGCCAGGCCAGTGTGGTGGCGAACACGCTGTGCTGTAAGCTAAGCTGTTCACCTTGTAGACGGAGGAGATATATAAAGTGTGCCGCGCGTGATTCATAAGATGCTATAATAGAGCATCAGTAGATTATTTAACTTAGCCTGCTTCTCCCATAACTTTTACTTTCTGGACCAACCAACCCGCGGATCTGCCCCCGAAAGTCCCTCTGCATTTTGAGAGCAGAGCATGCAAAATCGAGCAATGGATCTTAAAAGAATTCCACTTTGAATGGCACGACTCTTTTAATTTCTGCGTCGGCATTTGAGTTATCTCCTCTCCTCTTTTCTTTCAATCGACACACTCAATGCAGATAGCTCTGGTGACCTCGGCTTCTGCCTCTATCAGGCTTTTCAAGACCTACCACGCTTCCCCCAAAACCCATTTTCTTTATTTTACGGGCCCGTAAAAAAGATAAATGAGGATCCTTCCCCCCAAAAACCAAGGGAGGCAGCAGCCCCCACCTTCACCACCACAGCATGGGGGAGCTACTCCTTAATCCGAACTACAACCAAAATAAATTTGATCAAAATCGATATATAATGCTAAACCGAGACCGAGATAGAGAGAGAGGGCTGCCCTTTTTTATTTTATTTTTTGTTGGCTCTTCGAGACAAAAGCACTCATAGGAATGGTGCTAATTCCCATCTTCCTTCTAGTCTCGTTTGGTTTCGAGAGCTTCCCACTCCTCGTCCCTTACTCGTCCTTTGACAGCCGTTATCTTGGATTTTTTCTGTATGCTAGGGCTTCGCGCCTCCCCTTTCTACATAAAATAATAATAACCGGGTCTCTAGAAAACATAATGAAAAGCCCGGGTGAAAGCAAAAACAAAAGGAGAGAAGAAAAGTATAAAGAGGGAAAGAAGTTTAGTACTAGTTCTTACCTTACGGATTTTTTAATGGAAATTAAAAAAATAATAAAAAAAAAAAAGGCACCTCAGGGGGCGCAGGAGGCCCCACTACTTCTTCATTCAGGGGGAAGGAAACTAGCTTTCCACTGGGCGAGAGGTACACCTACCTTACCTACCTACTCATCAATCACGGCGTTCAGCTGACTTGAACTGATAGACCTTTATTGTATTGGAATTAGGCGCTCATCTTTTTACTGTTGTCAACTAATCTTGTCAATGTTCGATTTTGCTCTATGTTAGAACATTTCTGTGAATGCTATTTTGATCTAAGTGGTCTTATTCTGTGTCCCGTGCTAGGAAGCATTACTCTTCTTTTCATTCCAAATTCAAGAATACGATCGATACGATTGAGTGGTCTGTGCGCTTCTCTTATTACTTTTTTGTATTCTCCTGTTCTTCGGATACAATTTGATCCTTCTACGGCCAAATCTCAATTTGTCGAAAGCCTTCGATGGCTTCCTTATGAAAACATAAATTTTTATTTGGGTATAGACGGTATCTCTTTATTCTTCGTGATATTGACCACATTTTTGATCCCTATTTGCATTTTAGTGGGTTGGTCTGGTATGAGAAGTTATGGGAAAGAGTATATTACAGCATCTCTAATTCGTGAATTTCTAATGATCGCCGTGTTCTGCATGCTGGATCTTCTACTATTCTATGTTCTTTCCGAAAGCGTGCTAATCCCTATGTTGTGCGGAGCTGAGCATCTTCTATTCGCTAGGATAATTTCCTCTGCAGGGGCCTTGTGCAGTAAACCCCCTACGGGCGGTCGTCCGTCGTCGTAAAGTAGTCTCCGCGAAGCTTTCGGGAAGAGGGGTAGTCTTGTGCGTAAGCATAGCATTTCTGGTCGAACCCGCCCAACTTAACTAAGAAGAACCGAACCTGACAGACACATCTTTTTCCCTTTTTGGGGAGGGTACTCTGAGTAGTGGGTACCTTGTAGGACCTCGACTCGCCTACTCGGGTCTTGTATGAATATGCAGGAAGGGGTGCTCCTGGGTGTGTGTAGGAGTTGTGTTTGTTCGCGAGAATGGATTCCTCGTCAAGTAAGTTTGGAGGGTGTGGACACACTTGCGCGAATTCAGGTAACGGCTACAAGGAAGAAATCGAAAGGAAACTGTACCCAACCAGGGATGGACGTAAACTCGTAAGCTACCGAGGAGGGTAGGGATAATCGTCCAGGTCTTATTGTGAAACAAAAAAGCCGCCCCGCCACAGCAGGCGGGTTGGTTCCTCTGTCGTCACCGGGGAGCTCTTGGCGAGGAGACCTTAGGATAAGTTGCTAAAACAAACGGGAGGAGAGGCTCAACCCGTTCAGTAAAATTCCGAAGAAAGACTGTTGGCAGCAGGTGGAGACATGTCTGCGACCCCCTTAAAAAAAAAGGAAATGCGGGCAGGGTAGAGCTCCGCGGAGGGTTCGAGAATAGGGTAAGGTCCTGTCCTTAAGATTCAGAAAAAAAAAGAGTTCTAAACCTTTAACAAGTGCTGCGTACAAGTTCCGGCCAGGATGATTGGGAAAGATCAAACCAATTTGAACCGCTCACATCACAGCACAGTAGTAGTAGCGTAAAGGCCGTAAGTCGGGGAGCGGCCATAACATACATACATACATACATACATAAGGCTATTACTTTTACATCTCTCTCCTCTCTAGAGATCCATAGATATCTAGAGAGAGAGATCCGCCTGCGTGAGCAACCCGACGGTGCGTTACATGTGCTCTACAGGCCGCACTCCATCTTTCTTCCCAACGAGTCTCTTTCTTTTTTTATTTGGAAGACGGGCCTTACGTTCGGTTCGAAAGGCATGGTTTTTAGTATGTCTCAAAATGGGGCCCCTCACTAGTCCGGCTAGCTAGTGAGCGGTTCTTGCGGGCGGGAAGCAGGCCGGGCCATACGAGCGGGCATCCCCCGCAACGCAAGCAGCATTGTTCGCCCACTACCCGAAAAGCAAAAGATTCGAGAGTCCAGGCTGAAAATACATGCATAGAGAGTGGTCTAATGACAAGGGCCGACGACGAAAGCTCGGGACGGAGCCGTATGATGCGGAAGTCTCACGTACGGTTCCCTGAGAAGGGAGTGGCTACCTACTGGAGCTTCGACCAACCACTACCGACCGGTCAATTCCGCTTTGGGGCCACCCCTTACTCTACCATTATTATAGGGGTCTGGGGTTCGAGACAAAGAAAGATCAAGGCAGCATATCAGTTTTTCCTTTATACTTTACTTGGATCTGTTTTTATGCTATTAGCTATTCTGTTGATTCTTCTCCAAACAGGAACCACCGATTTACAAATCTTATTAACCACAGAATTTAGTGAGCGGCGCCAAATCTTTTTATGGATTGCTTTTTTCGCCTCTTTCGCTGTCAAAGTTCCTATGGTACCAGTTCATATTTGGTTACCCGAAGCTCATGTAGAGGCACCCACGGCAGGATCCGTTATCTTGGCAGGAATTCTTTTAAAATTGGGAACTTACGGGTTTTTAAGATTTTCAATACCCATGTTTCCTGAAGCGACACTTTGTTTCACTCCCTTCATTTATACTCTAAGCGCGATTGCTATAATATATACTTCCTTGACCACTTTAAGACAGATCGATCTTAAGAAGATCATTGCTTACTCCTCAGTAGCCCATATGAATTTTGTGACTATTGGTATGTTTAGTCTGAACATACAGGGAATTGGAGGTAGCATTCTACCGATGTTAAGTCATGGACTGGTTTCTTCAGCCCTTTTTCTATGTGTTGGTGTTCTATATGACCGACATAAGACTCGACTTGTTAGATATTACGGAGGTTTAGTGAGCACCATGCCGAATTTCTCTACCATTTTCTTATTTTTCACTTTAGCCAATATGAGTTTACCTGGTACTAGCAGCTTTATCGGGGAATTTCTCATCTTAGTAGGAGCTTTCCAAAGAAATAGCTTAGTAGCCACATTAGCAGCGCTTGGGATGATTTTAGGCGCGGCCTATTCCCTTTGGCTATATAATCGTGTGGTTTCTGGAAATTTAAAACCCGACTTCCTCCATAAATTCTCCGATCCAAATGGCAGAGAAATTTTCATATTTATACCCTTTCTTGTTGGAGGGGCGACCGTCCGTTAAACTACCAAAGAAAAAAGGGTAAACCAATGTAATCATGACATTGTAGGTGCTTGCGATGGGACGGATGCGACTTCCCTCAGTTGGTTTGGGTGGCATAGCCCGTTGCGGAAGTCCCCCCCTTTTTTAATCTTTAATCCATTTCTTTTTTAATCCATTTCTTTAGTCTTTAGGGAGCCAAAGCTTTACTTTTAAAGTAAGGCTCGCGCAGGGGCGCTCACATTTTTTGGCTGAGCCATATCTTGTTGGGTGAGACCGAGATAAAGAAAGGACGGAGGTTACCCTGGTAATGGCATTTCTCGACCGTGTCTCCGAGGGACAGTTGAACGAGCGACTCATGAATGCTGCCAGATCGAACGAGCCAATAACTCGAACGCCTTCGGTCTGTTTTTTGAGCAAGAATCACAGCGTTACCTTACCTTCACCATGATACAGACTCCAAGTTCTTATGGCAGAGCACGAGGAGATTTCTCATCAATATGATGATGAGAATATAAACCAGAAGCACGACCGGAGTCTTCGTGGTCCAAGATAATAAAACCATCAATAAGAGTAACGTAAGCATGAGACTTTTTGGTAGTACCGGTGAACCAGATGGCCGCGGCGATAGAATCTGGGACGGAGGACTCGTAGTATCTCTCTAGATCTGGCAAAAGCGAGAGACCCCCTAACGTAATTAGAATAGAGGCTGACTGCTGAACCCACTCTGGCCTCGAAGGGCAAGCCCCTGTGGTTGCGAGCTGGAGCTGCCATTGCTTATGGCTAGAGCAATGGGAGGGGGCCCCTGCAGAGAGAACAGTAAGGATAACGAGCGCTCCGCCCGCTTGGCGGGCGCCAGGAGCAGCAGGCAAGTGCTTGGTAGGCTAACAGCCCAGTGAACCGGGAAGAGCACTCGACGAAAGGAGGACAGACTAAGCAAGTACGATAAATTGGCCCTGCTCCGCTTTCTGAAAAGCAAGGTGACCCCTACCCCTGTTAATGTTAAGGAGGTGAGGTCAAACCAAGGACCTATGGAAGTCGGGGCTCGTCCCTGGTCAATATTGGATAAAACAATAGGAGGCCGTAGCGCTGACCTCTTTTTTTATTGATTCAATACAATAGGGGAAAAGATCGTACAGTTCCCTACCGAGACAACATAAACTCTCAACGGATTTTCTGCGCGCTGGGCATACTTCTTCCGTGCGTCTTTATCGTGGTGGCGGAAACAGAACAACAGGGAAAGACCCGGCCGACCTGCCCAGGTCGCCTTGGCGAGCTTTATTTAAGAGAGACTGGGGAGTAAAAATACTTCCGTTTCCGTTCTTGGTTTGCTCTTCGCGCCTCTCGATATTTTTCGTAGTTGGGAAGAGGGAAGGAGTCTAAATCAATGGACATTAATGAACCATCATTGATGGACGTTGCACATGACACGATCAATTCGACTCAAGGTCCGGCGCTAATAGAAGTTGCTTACTCTCCTAGTAGCGAAGGAAAAGGGCAGGGCTCTTTTTTCGTAGTAATAGTGGGCGGGTCTCATGAGATCTATGCCGGCCGCCGGAATCAAACGAAGGTCGAAGGACCATTCGATTGATTAAGGGGCATAGCGGCGCCCTCGCCTGGCGCCATTCCCCGACCTAGCAGCAGACGGGCGGGCCGTGCCTGAATTCAGACCAGACTTTTCTTTCTTGGTTTGAGCTGTTCCCACGCACCTAAGTTTAAATAATACGGAAGATCTCAGTTGTCCTGGACTGGACAAGTACGTAGGGATCCTCGTGGGCATGGTAACCTAAGGGGGGGGGGAGTTAAAATTATCTTAGAACCTTTTCACCCCACCCAAGAGCGCTTATGTCATATGGGAACTCATGGCTGGAAACAATCCTTATGGTTTTGATATCCAGTAGGAATAATAAGAATCAAAGTCCAGGTTGGTTGGTGAGCCTAGTGATAGGAAACTATCTTGCTTGGTTCGGGGAGCACTTGTTGGATTAAAGATTTTTTTTTCTAGATGTTATGGCCTAAATCCTGAACTATTGACTCTACTTGTTCGGATGGGTGTTCACCCCAAAGTGTTCCCGGACCGCATGCATACATCCGTAAGTAACTTAGTGCAACATGGAAAATTTCATTGAGAGGAATCAGCAAAGAAAAGAAAAACAGGTAAATTAATGTGTATTTGAAAGATTGTCCTCGGGCGCCTTATTGGACATAGGTCAAGCTTCTTCTTCCCTTGCTTAGGTCTTTCTTTAGTGCACTGAAGTTCGTTCAGGTGTCTACACAGGCCTGTGGTCTTCTTTTATATTCTGTCGGGAGTTAAGATTGCTCCACCTAAGTAGAACAACAAGGGCAGAGCTGCGCCTTCCTTTCACGTGCTTTCAAGCTATCCGGTCCAGTAGAGGTGAGCCCACGCTTTCCCTTCCTGCTTTTCTGGATTAATCGCTTCCTTATTTGCCTCCCAGGAAATGTCATCAGATTCTCTGGACCTATCTTTGATGTTAGCTTCAGGGGTTAAGGTAGCTCTTGGGCTGGTCTTGCTTTCTCACTTGTATCGGGGTTTATTTCACTTTGTTGATAGTCACTTTGCCTCTTTTGTTTGGGGGACCATGATGGTTCTTGCAATTGTGGATCCTTGCCTACTTTCCAGACTTTTTGCTCTCGTACTCCTTCGACCCAAGATACCCTTTGCTTGGTTTTTCCTTCTCCATAAGCGGACCTAGAACTGGAATGGGAACTTAAAATAAAAGTGAGAGCAATTGGCTTCATTGCATATAACTAAATAACTGGACTGCGAAGCCCTTCTCGCCCAACGGCCTATTAGAGCTATGCATGAGACAATGAAAGAATCCCACTTTCGGGTACAGTTCTTCGCTTTTGTTATATCTTATTACATTCCTGCTGGATATACTCCTTGTCTGGGTACTCCCCCTCCTGCTTGAAGGCCTGCAAGCTAGTCTTTTTTCGAAGTACGTAGGACTGCTTATGGGTGGGCAACTACTGGAGCTTATGAAAGATAAGGCGCTGGACCAGAACCTGCTATCCCCGCTGGCTTAACTGATCGCCTAAGGGACTAAGTTACTTTTAGTAAGATACAGGGACGCCCCAGGCCAGGGGCTACTGATTGTGCTTGTATCAGTGAAGATTGCTTCCAGTGATCAAAAATAATAAATTTTAAAAACCATGGCTTTATTTCCAACACTCCGGATAGGTGGAAGAATCTATCTATGTCCATCCCCTCTTTATACGGTACCGGAGGATCAGTTGCTGGAGAAGAGGAATCCTGTAGATCGGCGGAATCTCTGTTCTCACCCCCTCTCGCTAAAGAAAGGAACTCGTTAGGATATTACTTTTTTTTTGTCCTCAACTCAGCGGAAAGGAAAGGCAGTGAAGAGGCTCCGGCTCCAAGGTCCAGCTTCTTTATCTTTTGCTTAGATGGTACCTTGGCGAGGAATCTTTGAACCTAGAAAAAACTAAGAGCTTCGGCCCTCCTCTCCTGTGAGAAAAGAGCCACCTCGAGTTCAGCGGCTGCTTAGTAGAGCAAGGTTTAGGTCTTTTCTTCCTAAGGGCTTCACTGGTAAAGAATCCAAAGAGTTTAACTCAGTCATATACCCCCTCTACCAAAACCCCGATTCTCTGCTTTCGGGTTACCCCATTACCACTAAAGCTCGATATTGCAATAGCAACCTATCCTTTCTTTGATTAAAGAAGGAGCCTTCACTCCGCCCCAGCTACCTTTACCCTCTTTAGGAAGAGTTCTCGTATTGTGATTGATCCTTTGGTGTATCACTCTCGATCATTTCCCACATAGATGTATAAGAGGGTGTAAATTATTTACCTTTAATCGATCTAAGATGAAGAGGTGCTTCTTTCTCTCTTAATGTATATGGAAGCACATTTTGGACTAAAGAGATTCAAGGATAAAGGGTCCTTCAAAATGAGGAGTAGGAGACGGAGCGAACGAAGCGACTTTAGCAACTGAACAAGGAGCGGGCTGTTGAGGGAGACAATTACGAGTTATTGAATATTGATACGTAACGTGGATTGAATCTAATCCTATCGCCTATCGCCTTAAGCCGTAAGGTCGAGCTAAGCTTGAGATATTTTATTTGCCCCGATCAGCACGTAAAGCAAGCTTTTTTTATTATGAGACGGCACTGACACTGGCACTAGATTCTCCGAGGATGGTGGTCTCACGAAACTCTTCTTACTTCTTTTGTTTTTCTGAGGTTGACATCCTAATTTGATTGGGGCGAGTGGATTCGCCTGTGGCACCTCGCCTACTAAGGGGGTCCCCCCGATACAAGAGAACAGCCGCTTTCTTTTTATATGTTTCAGAAAAGCAGCATTCTCAACTATTATAGTTATAGTATAGAAGTCAAATTTTGATAAAAGAACTGTTTACCCAGATACTCTAGGACCAGGAAAAGATCTGACATGTGGAATCGTGCTTTCGCAGCCAGCCTTAAGGTCGAGGTGGATGGAAGTGCTTCTCTCGTAGATGGGAGCACTTTCAAGTCGTAGAGTCTATCTCTTTTCGTAGATCTAAAATCGGAATTGTCATATGAAAAAAATTAAATTCTTGTTCCATGTCATAGAGGCTAAAACCTCACTTGATTCTCCTCTCGTTCCTTTTGACTCCCTTCTTATAATAGTATAATCCTTAACCGCATCACGCAAAAGAAAGATGCCTATTCAAATCAAATAAAAAAGGGCCGCCTCTAGGGAGAGGAGGTGAAAGGCGCTCCTTCTTATCGGGAAGCTTTGGCAGGCTCGTTACCAGCTTCAATTGAATAGCTACGTCTGCACCAACCCTTACTTTGGCATCGGTCTTTTCTCACTTTGGTAACTTATTTATGTCATTCATTATATATATATTATATAAATATAATGAATTATTCAGCCACGTCTCTACTTTGCTTTGATGCCAAGCATCGGACCACACACATCCAACCGACGCGCACAACTTGGCTTTGTATAAGAGTAGAATAAAGAGATCGTATATCTTACCGATAGATATCTCCACCACTTGTTGACAAGAGAAAAACAGCCACCGTGGCTGTCTCATAAATCGCACCGCTTAGCCGCTTAGCGAGTTGGTGTAGCTCGCACCCTAGTAGCATTTGCTACGTATTTCAGGTCTGTGAAATGCTTTCTTTCAGTCGACGACTCTGACTGATGCCCCAGAGGGAGCGAGTGCAGGCGTACATTTAGTTTAAACTATCAGGATGAATTGAATTAGATTATTTAATCTAATAGTTAATTGCTATCTTATTTAAAAGTTTTTTGTGCCCGACCTGAGACCTCATTTCGAGAGATGGGCTTCGTAGCCTACAGTACTGTGATCTCGAAATGTATTGGATGTCCGGCCTTCGTGCCTTCTATCTTTTTTTCTCCGGCGTAAAAGCATCAGTTTGATCATCTAGTTCTGCACTTCTTGCAGTCTTGAATTGTTATTTAACTGATTTACTCTGGTATTGTTAGTAGGACGTGGTAATAGATAGCAGGAGGTATTGCTTACTTATCTGATTCTTTTTTGATGCCGTGCCGGTCCAAAGAGAAGCTAGCCTTTACCTCTTCTGCCAGCCCTTCCCGGTCAACTGCGGAAACCTTCTCAATTCAATTGCCGATTTTTAGCCTATCTCGCTAGTTCAAGCCCTCTTATGGGTCTTTGTTCTAGTTCTGCTTTCACATGCTCTTTAACTTGCCCTAATCTACCGTCCAATCCCACATACATTCATTCTCTTCTACTTGGTAAATATGGCTTAGCTGGCTCTCTGCCCGCCTCTCTATTATTGATAGGCTCGGTAGGCTAAGTAAGTAATACCATTGGCTAGTACTTTTATTCTTAGGCTAGCTAGTAATTAACGTAGACGTAGTTGTCAAGGCTTTCGTGCTAGTAGCTTAGGAGTCAGATGCTTCTTCTCTCTCCTTTTTTCTCGCTTCTGTTAGATATTGCTTAGTTTATATGTTATGTCCATCTTTTTTCTTAAACCATAGGCCTTTTAAATGGATCATCTCATAGATGGAACACACTGCCTGTAATTAGCGATCTTCCTCTTTTTCAGAAGCATGAGTAGGACTTCTAGTGTTGGGAAAGTCATCTCATTGAACATACAACCTCGTGAATATTAAAACTAAAGAGGTCTGTGTTAAGCATATAATAACCTAGATCAAAAATAAAATAAGATTAAGATAAGGTAGCATAGCACGCTTGACAGGGCCTTGTTTACTGAGTTGCAATTTAGCCATAGTCCATCGACGCCTCGTCGTACCACTTACAGTACTCGCAGAGTGATTGAGTCCAAGATTTCACTCAATCTTCTCAACGAGGAAAGAAGCATCGCCGTCGAGTTGGCGAGATAAATCCTCTATAAGTCTCTCTACGTAACCCCAATCGGGCTTACAGCTCTCAACTAACATCATACCAATCTTATAACAGCTTACCAGAAAACCCTCTGGAAAACCTAACCAGACTGAGAAAGGCATAGGACGGATACCACCTGGAGAGAGGGCGACAAGAATGTGCCGAAACCCGTGACGATTGTAATTTGGGTTAATGTTACAAGGCTTACAGGAAGACCTCCTAACCCCTCTTAATCTCAGAGAAGTCTTAATGTTATTACACCCTATTTGCTTTGCTTCATCACCGGCATTTTAAAGCCACAGCGAACCAAGCTGACCTACCTCTATCACTAAACTCTACCCTAAGACGTTGTGTAAAAAATCTTCGGGTACTAAAAAGTATTGAGGTTCCGGCTGAGTTCTTACAAGGCCTAGTGTTGCTAGAGTATGCGTATTGGTGGATCTCTTGAAGGATATGCCCAATCGTATTTGGCTGGGGATGGGAAAGTTTGGACGCTGGAAACTAATTATTTATGAGAATCCCCCGAAGTATTGCTCCTTCTGTCGTATGAGAGGCCACAGCCTAGATGAATGCAAAGCTAGCCCTGTTCTAAATAAAGACAAAGAACTTTGCAGGATGATACTATCAACCCTAATGGAGCCAAGGAGAAACCAAACCAGTTGCAGGCCAGGGTGAGACTTCGAAAGCTGCTGAGAGTGTAAAGCTAGTCACACAAAAAAAATAAAATGCATATATTTTTATTTATATATAAATTCTTTCTTTAATGATAGGAAGGACTGCCCTTAAACCGAAGTCTAAGGCTGAGGCTGGGATTCGACTTAACTAACATAACATCCTAAGCTGGGATTCAACTTGTCTTAAATAACATGCTAAGACTGAGACTGAGCTTCTTCTGACTTATAAGCTCAAGAAGTCCTGTTCCTGATGTTAAGTTAAGGGAGTCAAGTGCCGGAGAATGCTCATTGAATTACGAGATCTCTAAATACAAATCTAATTGTCAAATCGAACGAGTTCAGCCAAGCAAGCGAATTCTTCTCCTGCAATAGCATATGCAACGAGCGTAGGGACGAAGAGCTTTAGTACTGGTGCGACAGAATGAGCTTTAGTACGGGTTGCCCAATATCGCTATCGCAATATGGCTTTAATGACTTTACTGATATATCAGAATTTATACTTCTTTCCCGCTAAGTAAGGTTCCCGACAATGTTGTTAATTTATCTCCTGCCTTTAATAAGCATGCCAGGACTGTACTTATGCACGGGATGCACTTTAGTATGGCTTCCTGTTTCCCTTGGCTAACCAAGTGAACTCGTCTCCTGCAATAAGGCTTTAATACGAGGCCTTTTATTCCAGATTCCAGAATGTAATATAGTTATAGTATGGGGTTTGTCTTCCCTAATTTCTCAGATTTAATGCCTGTACTGATATAAAATATCAATATCAATAAAAGGCTAATCTTCAACCCGATCAAGAAGAATAACCTTTTGCTGGCTAACAAACGAGTTTCCTATCCCTAACTCACTTCTATTTTAAGCTATTTCATAACCTTTGCTCTTTTATAACTCCATTCCCTTTGTTCAACCAAAAAGGCTGATTTAAGAATTATTCTACCTAAATTGCAAGATCAGAAATTTCTTCAATTTAAATTTGAATTTTTTAAGCCAGCCGGTGGAATTTTAATCTATTTCATTCGTAACTAAGAAAAATTAATGAGATTTAAAAAGAGAATTTCGTTACTCGTAAAATCATAGATTTAGTGGCAGTTCGTATCTTATGATTTTTATGTAAGAAATAGCAGAAATTGCAAAGAATGCAAAAAAGACGTGGTTTCATCAATGAAAAAAAACCTTTTTAACTAAAAAAGTTGTTTGTACGGTATTTAAAAAGAGAAGGAAAGACGCCCTTAACTTAAAGTCTACGTCACGAGCAGGGTTTGCGATAGCTCGCTTCAAACGAGAGACCTTCGCTTCCTCTCCCCACTTCTAATTCTTATGCGAGCTCTTTCATTGCTATTTCATCCCGAGGGCTAGGTATAAGAAGTGAGTTATTCTCTTCCTCTCCAGTAAGTCGAGCAATTGCATACCTTTGGTCAGCTCATAAATACCTTATCTATCTAATCTTTCTTATATTATATTAGGTAAGCTGATTTACAACATGATACCGAAAGTGAAACGAAATTAAATATCAGAAAAAGAGGATCTTTCCTTTGAACTTTAATCTTTACATAGCTTCTTTAAAAAAAAAAAAAAGAAGAAGACTATCTCACCCGAACAAAAGAGATAAAAAAAAATCTTTCTATTAGGGATCGCAAAGAAAACCAGACAGAGGTCCACGACTCTGAGGTCGAGTGAAAGATTCGCCGCAAGTAGCCTTCCAAGGCGAAAGGAGGCCACCCTAGACTCTATTCTGGTATGGGGCACACACAGGCAAAGATAGCTGCATTTCTATAGGTTCGATTCATCAATGCTTATATGAGAAATATCAGTCACAGATTGATGTTGCATATTCAGCTCCGGTTGCGGATTAAGCTAAGCTTTTTTAGCTATAAGACCCCATAATAACCGATTGAACAAGAGTTGCCGTTTCGTCGAAAACTTTGATAACTTACTTGCCCCAGCACTCCAAACGGCTTAAACTTTCTACCACTCCATGGAACGAGATAGAGATTGTTGAGCCAATCCCGTAGATAGAAGTAGCTAGACGATTCATTTCGATTCCTGTACCGTCCACGATATCTGAGAACAACCTCACCTAAGTAGCTTGCCTATGAGAGCACCTCGTATTCCATGTAAGTGTAAGTCAGATTAGACCAGACCGACCCAGAGAGGAACGTGCCCACGAGGGCACCACCAGATGTTGTAGATGAACCTAACCTACTAAAGCAGAAGTTGAGTATATCATAGCTGACCGCACCATGGGCTAGCCCATAGACCGACTGCACGAATGGAAGACTACTTAGTAAAGTCGAAGGGCCAACCTGAGAGCAAGTCAAGCTGGGAACGGGCGGAGACTTACGATTCCGAAGACCAAGTCTTCGACTACTGGACGTCTCGCAGAGCGACTCTCAACGAGGACGTTGAGACTGTTCGAAAAAAACCTTTTTTGGCTTAATCCACCTTTACTAAAGATCAAAGAGTCCGCCTGTACTCTGGCTAATAAGGAAAAGGTTTTTTAACCCAAGTTTGACTCTGATTAGATCCTTAGCGCAAGCGCTAAGTAAGCTAAGCAAGCTACCTTATTGTAATTGTAATAAAAACGAGGAAAATAACGTCAAGGAGAAAGGAACAAGGGGGCCAGA